>JAZHYW010011065.1:0-99412 GCA_037355805.1 Ixodes ricinus | reverse complement strand
ACTGAAACTGTTGCAAAGCAAAGCCGCAGTCAGAGTGCAATAATACAGTATGCGAAAGAGAGTCTGCGGACGATGTCTGAGGTGTGTATTCCATGTAAGACGCACCTGTCACATTATTCGGGCAAAACCTGTTTCCAGATGTTGTTCGAAGCACGCATCTTTATAAAGCAAACACTCTTCGAACATTCACAAGGCGTGCCCGAAGATAAGTCTGTCATCATGTTTGTAGGGTTTCTTCGGTCTTTAGTAAAGACCCTTTTACTATTTACAAACATGAACTGCCGCTTGCGTCCCAAGCGACTTCCGGTCGCACCGTCTTTGGAAGCCTGTTGAGCTTGCTTATGTCGCCAGTATTAGAAAGCGTAACTGCTTCACTGACAACAAAATTGGAGGTTTAACAAAGGCCTTCGTCTGTACAATACTACACCTTGGAGGAGGCAAGTTGGTTTACAAGAAATCGCAACCTTCACGGCCTATAACGGGCGCATTAGTTCCTGTCAAAATGGCTGTCATCTGCATGATCGTCGTAGAACAGCAGTACGAGGTTGGGACTACGACACGTGAGTATTTCATATTTCGTGAAATACGAGCGATATAAGAGCCTCACGTCAGGTTTCCACGTCAGAAAGGTGTAAGCAAGCACTTTTATTCTGAAAACCGATCACCCAGGAGCAAGGGAGCGTGATTCTCACGCCGCGGTACCACCTTCACTGAAAGATGCGAATACTCGAAACATTTTACCGGATCTCGCACTCCTTCGTTCTTTTGATGTTCTCCTGGCGAATTGCGTGGTTAAACGTTTCATCTACATTTCAAGCAGCGCGGTGTTAAGGCGGCCTTTATTAATTATTTCTATAAACCGGAAGTTCTCTGGGACATAATTAAAGACTGGAGCACCACATGGTGGAGTTATGCATAAAAGGGTCTATACACCCTTTTGCGGTTTACAAACATGAACTGCCGCTTGCGTCCCAAGCTGCTTCAGAGCGCACCGCGTCTTTGCAAACCTGTTGAGCTTGCTTATGTCACCAGTGCTAGATAGCCTGAATGCTATACGGATAACAAAGTTGGAGGTTGAACGAGGGCCTTCGGTTGTACAATACTACATCTTAGAGGAGGTAATTTGGTTTCCAAGAATACTCGAAACATTTTATCAGATCTCGCACTCCTTCGTTCTCGCGACATTCGCGTGGATAATTGGTGGTTAAACGTTTCATCTACATTTCAAGCAGCGCGGTGTTAAAGTGGCCTTTGTTCATTCCGTTTTTTATAAACCGGAAGTTCTCTGGAACGTCAATGACTGGAGCGCCACCTGGTGGCATTCGCCATAAAAGGGTCTATATGACATATGAACAGCGTTGCTGCGGCTCCCAGAATTCCATACCAGGCCAGCTGGCGCCTCAGCGGGACCGAACAACATCACCACGCGTAACCCAATTGTCGAGCTGTATTTTTTCGGCCACAACGTGCCACATCACAGAGTTTGGTAACTTTTTTTTCAAGAACAGCTCGGCGACGCCGTGTACGCAAACCACAGTCGCGGTCCAGAGAGCAAAGGCATCAACACGCGTCGCGTCCCAAGGGACACATTACCTCTCTCCTCCGGTGTCCGTGACTGGCGTTAATTGCGGGTTCGTTCGCACGTTTGCTGCACGTTCGCACGTTCGCTTCGCCGGGGGAGTCGTAGCGGTGCTAAGCGGAAGCGCACGTCGCTCCCGGCAAGAGAGAGGGGCTTGACACCTCCTGGGTGACGAGGCCTCGGCGCTAGATCGTCTACGTCACCCGCCGAAGGCAAGAGCGGGCAGCACAAAGTGGACGACGATTGCGGGGTCAGAGTTATGGCTGGGACCCGTGTCTAGTCGGCAAGGAGTCTCACCCGCAACGCTGACCCAGCACTCGCGTTTAATTAATCTGCGCCCGGTCTTTTTTTTTTGTTTTATTGTTTTGCCTTTTTAGGTGAATATACGATACTCGAATCTCCTGTCTCGCTGTCTCAAGTCCTGTCTCACCTTTCCTCACCACTCACCTGACTCTCCTGTCTCGCTGTCAACACCGAACTTCATTGCCTCGGGGCAATGAAGTTCGTTGCGACGCGTCGCGCCGTCTAGCTCAAAATATATTTGCGACACTGAGAAGGCCCGTTCGCCAGGCCTGCTTGTTCGTGCGGCTGTTTTATCCATCACTTTGAAGGTGTTGATTCGAGAGTTTGTGGTATTTTATTCTTGATATCAGCTGCCGCAGAAGAGCAAACGCCAAAGCTGTAGGCATTAACGTTGCGTATCGGACTGTCGACATTCCGAAAGCTTAGCAGGCGTGAAGATCTGAGGTGTGCAAACAGAACAGTACTAATAGGTTTATATTTCACACCCTGCCGCACCAAAGGAATGTGAATCGCGGCTGTCCATCTGATGAAACCGGAGATTGGCCTGGCAGCCGAGGAACAGTGCTCGTGTATACAACGCATGTGGAAAGTCAAACAAGAATGCCCTTATTCTTTTAGATATACTTTCTGTAGAAGAGAGCGCAAGGAAACATTGCGGGTGCGATAAACCCTAGACATACCCTTCATTAGCCAGTGTTGTTGCTGTTTTCGACCGTTTTTTGCTTCGCCCTTTAGGTATTTTTTTTTTAGAGCGCGATGTAAAAACATCCGCGAAGTTGTCGACTAAAATGCTAGCGAAGTAAGAAATTACTACTCAAAAAAATAATTCGCTTAAAACAAGACGATTATAAGGCAATAATTATCATTAATAAAGTAATGATCAAAATTGCTTAGTTCTTGACCAACGCGTTGCTTGTGCACAGCTCAAGAGAAAAAGCTACGACGTGTAAGTTAGTTGCCAAAAGAATAACAATAATGAAAGTGAAAAAACAGGTGTCTTACGACGGACGATTGTTTGTCTATTTTGGAGTGTCCTCAGTTTGCAGTTCTAAAACAAACCGCTAGACGGCGCTCGGTACTGAAAAAAAGTCCATTGCCGGCACGGTGGACCGCACTAATCTTGGGCACTAACCTAGATGAAAAAATAAATTATTCTATAAGTCTACATTATTGCCTGTCTGAGCAAAGTGCGAAATAGTGCCGGTGTTCAAGCCGACTGTTGAGAATGCACGCAAAATGGCAGGACTACATAATGTGAACTCTAACGCGTGACAAAAACGCGAGCTCTTTGTGACATGCAAGACAAGTGGGATGTTCCATAAGCATTGAGAAAATAAGCAGTTTGTAATCCAGGGACCTATCCAAATCCACATAAACAGTAGATATGGCTCGTCTTCAAACCGCCTGAAAATTCCTGAATAAGATATATGTCTTTTGCCACTGCAAACTTTGTTTAAGCATTGTATTTCTAGTTTCATGAGATAACGACAGGAAGCTTCGGAAGTAATCGAAAAGGAAACGGTTACTTTTTCATGAGTAACATTTAATTACTTTTCCTCTCAAGTGATCAAGTAATCCAACGCATTTTCCGGACTACTAATCTCAGGATTATAGATGTTTAAAACTGAGAATCGTTTGACGCACAGCCTGATCCTCGGTTACACGGAGTCTTCTACACAATACGCCTCCCTCAGGTTGCGGGCACCTCGGCCGGGATTCGAACAGGCCACCTGGTGGACCCACCGGCCGGAGCTTCGCCTAGGAGCCACTGGTGGTTTCCAATGCTTATTTCTGTGTGATACAAGCTCATTTGTGCGGTAGTATAATGCAGGTATCTTTCAAAATAAACAATGTATCCGGTTTTTTTTTTTTACGCGCAGATTACGCATTAAGTACTACGGACCATGTACTCGGTCCGTACCTAATGCAGATTATACGTGCGGAGTATAGTCTGTAAAATACGGTAATTTAATACTTTTTTGACCAAGAGAAATCTATATTGTATGAAATTACTTCTTTTGAGTAACAACACAAGACTACGCACTTGCGTCCAGTCTGCGCTGGCCTCCTTTTCATGACGTCACAACCGAGGATTACGGCCTTGTTATGTAGGAAGTGTTTCCGGGGCTCGGCTTCTGAGGAGGGGAGAGGAGACGAAGAGGGAGGGTTACGACGGTAGAGAAGTGGAGAGGGTGTGAGGGTCTGGTTCCGGAGCTCGGTAGCGGAGTGGGAAGCCCTGCGGTTAGGGCCTACGTGCGCTGTTGCTCGTATACTTGCTTCCTCGTCGCCTCGGAAAAGCTTATTTCCGACCGCAGGCTTCATCGCCTTCCACACAGAAAATTATTTTTCTCGCTTGTTTTTTTTCTTTTTTGCCCAGTGCGCCGGCGGATTGCAACGAGAACAAGTAAACAACAATAATACATGAATGTGCTATTGGGAACGTTGTCGTGGTTATTAGTTTTTATACGTTTTAGGCATGGCTGCTATGATATGAGCTAGATGTTAGGAGAGCTCCACATAAAAGAAGAAAAGTCACATGGCCGCTAGATTTACCGGACATACGTCTCTCCCGCCTATTGCGCTTAGTTTAATGAACCCTGCTAATTGTTATAATTCATTAAAATCATGTTTAACTAAGCACAAGTAGAAAAACCAGCGCGTCCTGCCGCTGCACTGTGTGTCGCCCGATTTTATACGGAAAATAAAGATGCGTTAAAAATATAATGAAGAATTACTTAGAAGAAGCTAACTCCGATATTCTGTTGTCTGGAGCGTGCCTTCAAAGGAACGCGGAAGGCAGCAGAGTTTGCCACCCGCCAGAAACCCACGCCGCAAGGTGGCGCAAGCTGCCATCCATTACAAAGGGTACACCCGTTAACATCCATCCATCTGCCTATCCATCCAGCCCCGGAACTACGCGTGTTCGCGCGCGTCGCGCGTCAAGACACTAGGAGTCTCCCATCATAACACTCCTTGGCTATATAGTCTGTGCGGATATGCTTTCTCCGCGTCGTCGCCATACTCAAGAGACAAAAGAGAACGATGACACTTCGTCACCCACGCGGACACCACCCAGCTGTAGGCAACGAGCGCAAGCAAGAGGCGGGACTTCTACTGAGTTTTAACCCGACACCGACTATAATACCGACTATGGAAACCACTAGACAGGTTCGTTGAAAACATCGAACGCCTCTGTGAAAGAGGGCATCGTTTTTACAGCGGAGCTGTTAAGGCCTAGCTTCCCCAGGATCGTGTTTCTAGGGAAGAAATGAAGACACCGAACTCTGGACACCTACCACCATCTATGAGCGACGGCGGTAATCCACGTATCTGGTTGCCGCCGTCGCTCATAGATGGCGGCAGCCTTTCCACTCTGGCTTGCGCGACTTGCGGCCGGTGGTTACATTCCATTGTACAGCTCCACTGGTCTTCCTTCTTCACCAAAGTGGAAAGGCTGAGTTGCTTTTATTTCTTATTTGTCCTCATTAAGTCGATTTTCGTCCTCTGTCAGTCATTCGTTTCATCTGGGCATGGTGGATGGTTTGGCCCTGACATGGGGAAGGGGGGGGGGGGCTGCCACCTTGTCAGGTATGTCGATGCCCTTTGTGAGTGACGGCCCCCAGACAACTGTATTCCTCAACACGGTTGTCTCAATAAACTCTGAACTCAGAACTCATATCTATTGGGCTTCTGGATTGCTAGCAGCGTCTTATGATCATTTTGCAGCCAAGGAAATTGCGCCATTAATCGATAAGGACGCCCAAGCATAAGTCACGAAGAAAGAAGAGTTAACATTATGAGTAGGGTTTCCTGTTTTCGAATAAATCCGATAAAATCCGAAAAACACTTCGCGATAAAGTTTTCTTCAATTCGGATTTATCAGGAAAAAGTTCGAATGTGGAGGTCACGATAGCTAAAAAGAACCAAAAGGAGGCGATTTTTACAAAAATAGTTTGGTCAGAGGACAGGTTCAGCGGTCATCAGGAGAGGCATCCCCAGATTCCCTCAAAATCTCGTAGTATTGACCAAAGAAGGTTCACCGATTATCTTGTCAGGGTTTGTTCAGGGCAACGGGGCATTGTAATTCTGAATCACGACACAAACCACTGTTTTGGTTTCCAGATTGAACTCCTTAGAAGAAGGTGGGGTTGTGATATGATAATCGAGAAGGTTATGAACCCTTCGATATTTATAGGAGGGACAGCTCAGGCTTCAATGTACCCATCCCACCCTGCGCAGCCGCAGGGAGAAGTGGTAGAATAGGGTAAAAAGAAAACAAGCTTTCCAACGACTACAACAAAGGGTTCAGTGATTTTGATGTGTATTTTTCAACAGTAACAGTTTAATTGCCTTTTTCAACAGGGACAGTCAGTATTACTAATAGTAAGGGCGGCAATGTGAGATGGTACATGTGCGATCGTATAGTGCAAGATTACAGCCGCCAGTTAATAGTTTTTGGTAGGGATGCCGCGAACTTTTTCGAACCGAAGTTTCGATGATCGAATCAAGCGGTTCGAAAGGTTTGAAAAATATCGAATTTTCGAACTTTCTATATCGTAAAATTTGACGGAAGTCGAATTTTCGAACTTGTTAAACTAAGAAGTTCGACGCTTTTCGACCGTCGAACTTATTACGCTAAAATATTCGATTCCTTTCGAACTTTCGAACTTATTACGCTGCAAAATTCGATGCTTGTCGAACTTTCGAACTTCATAAACCAAAAAATTGGATGATTTTCGAACTTTCCAATTTCTTGCACTAAAAAGTTCGAAGCTTTTCGAACTTTCGAACTTCCTACGCCAAGGAATTCAAAAATTTTCGAACTTTCGAACTTATTTATCGAGAGAATTTGACAAGTTTCGAACTATCGAATCCTGAAAAATCAAAGGTCGACGAACTTCGAACTTTTAGGGTAAAAGTTCGACGTTCGTCGAATTTCGAAAGACCGGCGGACGGTTTCGTTTGAATTCAAGTAGTGAGGTACATTCGTAATTATTTTTTTTTCGAATTTTTACATGCGGTGCTGCGTTCCTTACGAAAGACAATGCCGTTTATTACAATGTTCTGGCACGCTCAGTTTTAAAGAAATAAATTCCCGAAGGGGCGACGGAGGACGACGGGTTTTTGACGGTAGTCGTTTGTGCCATATTTGAAGCGGGCTAAAGCCGAAGCTATTAACGGTTGCGATGTTAATCTTTTAAGAATGATCTATGTATAGCTTAGGTAAGTGTCGTCTTAAGATGTGATTATTGTTACTCAAGATGAGTTTCGAAGAAAAGTCCAAGCATTTATCTACGGGCGATTATGATTTAAACTTGGTATTTTGTTTTTCGTCTAAGTTGCTCGAGGTATCGCATTTAAATTAACACCACAGACAGTACATATAATTGCCCTCTGCAGAATACAAAATAATGTATTTATTGTTTTTTCACGTTGAGGAATAAATTAAGTCAGGGGGAAGATTTCTAATATTAATCAAATTCAACACGTCATTCATTTTTTTTGGCTTTACGTTTTTGGGAAGTGTTTCTTTTAGCCTGTACACATTTGAGTAGGAGAAACTTGTTTCGAAGTTCTGAGCTTCTGAATATGCAAGAATACAACACTTCCGGTGGGATCTTTATAGTTTCTTTCTTTTTTTTTCTCCAGCTTTTTATCCCCGCATTTATTGTTATGTTCATCTTTATTTTACCAATGGCACAGTTATTGAGGTCGAAAAGACATAGCTTTGAACTTCGGCACCTCTAAGCATTTGACAAGTAGTGCCTTCTGACGACGAGTTTCCGACAATGACCACCTACGGCGTCTACGCGATCTTTTATGCAGTGAAGAGCGACAGTAGTTATACATACACATAAATAATTTCAGATTAGAATAAGCTCGACCACGCCCTCTTTCCCCGTATTGTTTTCTTTAACAGTCCGAAATATCTGGAAGGAGGCGAAGGGGAAATAGAGCACCCCCTCCACCCGTTTTTCCTCTTCCGAAGCCACTTGTATGGTAGAATGCTCCTCGACCTCCAGTTGTGTCGGCTTCTGTACTTTTTGCGGGGCGTTTCCTCCGTCCCGGAAAATAAACCTCAGGACAATTACAAACTTAAATTACTATATGCCAGCGTCACTCGGGCGGCGTTCGATCGGATTACTACCGGCGTGCAAGGGGTGGGGAGGTAGTTTGCCAGGTCGCTTCAAGGTGTTTCTGGGCCTCAACCTCCTGCCTGCCCCTGGCCGTTTCGAACTGGGTGAGTATCGTAAAAAAGTGCGTTCGTGTGATCACTACTGCGCAATGCACGTTAAACCCCCCCCTCTCTGGGCTGGTGGTCACAATTACTGATCTATGGTCACACGCCACTCTGCACTGGCAAATATTCCAGCACATCCGGGACACTCGTCATCTCATTTAATTGCCTGACCAACTTCGCGGAGTCTAAATATCACACCCTAACTTTTGTAAACCTGATTTCGTGAAAACCAGTGAGTCGTGAAAACGTTATTTCAAACTGTAAACTGTGGAGGAACATTAAAACCGGACTTCGAACGTTGAAAACTTTGACTTAAAAAAATTCAAAATCTTCGAAGTTTTTTTTTTAAATTAGTTTTAAAGGAGAATCGAAACTTTCGAACTTTACGAACTTTATGTAGAAAGAAATTCGAAATCTTCAAATTTTTCGAACTTTATATCCATAAAAATTCGAAGCGTTCGATTTTTCGAATTTTATATCCAAAGAATTTCGAAATCTTCGAATTTTTCGAACTTCAGATCCCGATAAATTCAAATTTTTCGAATATCTTGAATTTTTAAGTTAGGAAAATTCGAAATCTTCGAATTTATCGAACCTCAAGTAAAATAATATTCAAAATATTCGAACCCGAAATTTTAGAAACCGTGAAAGCTTCGAACTTTTCGAAATCGAAACTCTACTGCGATCGAAAGTTGCGAATTTTTCGAAGTCGAACCTCGGTCGGTACAAAAATATCGAAATTTTTCGAATGCGAACCTCCGTTCGCTTCGAAAATATCGAAACCTTTCGAAATCGAACCTAGGGTGGTTCGCGACATCCCTAGTTTTTGGTGTGTTTTTTTAATCTTGAAAATTTTGAAATGTAGCAAAAGTAGTTTCCCTTTTTCGGAGGATTGGGAATCTAACAAAAATAAACTACGATAAACTCCGAATAATCGGCCAAAAATATACTCCTAAAAGGCCTTCCGAATCTAATGAGAAACAAACTCGTAAAACAAGGAATCCTATGTTATGAGCCACGTCCTGAGATTCTTCAATTGTCAGTTTCTGATAGTTGATGAGGCGGAGAAAGCTGAATGCTACATTTTAGCGTGTTCTTAATCATCAGCGAGGTATAAAAAGAGCAGCATACCTTAAAAACAACACGGAAAAGAAAAAACAAAAAAATTACCTAACATGTGCTAGCAGAAATTATGCTACACATCTTGAAGGCAATTGCGGTTTTTACTTTGAAACGGTAGGGGGCCAGTGATGCTTGGATATACATGGAGCTCCCGAGAAAAAGAACCGTGGTTTTTTCGGTCAAGGGTAAGTGAACTACGCATTGCAGAAAGCTCAAACACCTTCAGAATGTGACGCCTGTGATTGGAATAGAGCGCGAAAGTTTTAGAACATGATGCTACCTGGATAAAAAGATAATGGTGAGAAACGAATTTCCTTTATGGGCCAACGTCACCAAAGCCTAATATCGTCAAAATAAGGAATGCCATTGTGGGCGGCAGCAGCATCTATCTCAGTGTGGGAAAAGATTTGTAAGCAAAAAATAAAATAATTTTCTCTCTCTTGTTGACAAAGGTTTTTCGCTGATACAAATCCCATAAGCGTCAAAATTGTAAGTTCTCGTTTAGACGATATTAGGCTTAGGTGGACATCAGCTAATGGAGAAACTTCGTCTTTCCCAGTTATCTTTTAATCCGGGTAATGTCGTGTTCTCAAACTTTCGGGTTCTATCCCAACCACTGGCGTCACATTTTCATGTAGCCTTTTTGCGATGCATAGTTTTCTTACGCGGGATAAAACACACGATTCTCTTTTCCCGGAATGCCCCATCCGTGCAAAGTGTTTTTTAGGTTTTACTGTTTTTTTTATAGGACGCCGTGAAGCTTACAGTAATGCGGCCTATGCGGCTGAGTTATACGGCTAAGGAATATAACATTGAATAAGAATTGGCATGATCAATCCAATAATCAGCAATACTTGTAGAATAACTTTTTAAGTAGTAATATGAAACATTGGGTCTCAAATTAGACAACTGCTGGGTCACACCTAAGCCACTAAATTTGTCAAATGAAGAAAGATTTGGTTCCCTTGCTTCCTTTTTCTGGGTCCCGAAAATGCATCCAACCTCGACGCGGCCAAACAATTTTTTTAGGCTCTCATCATCCGCGTTTTCGTAGCCCACGCCTTGCGCATGTACCACACGTTGTAACTTTAGCGCACCACCGCGTTTTCTATGCGCCCGAATTGTTTGTAAAATTTACTGATTTAGCGGTTTTCGATGACGCTGAGAAAATTTCTAATTAGAACTACTTATATGTTCATGTTCAATATTTCAAAAATTATTGAGCAAACTCTAGTTAATTATCGGTCTTATCATGACGATTAGCCCCTTATATATATCGCCCATGCAACATAACCTCCTGCACAAACCCAATTACTGTACCTTTCAGGTTTTTTTCTTTTCTTTTCTCACAAACCTGTAAAGCCTAAATAAACACCTTTTTTAAAGTAGACACAAACACTGCATAAAGAAATATAATTAGAGCTTGTAATCATAAGTGAAGTGAGTGATTAAGTTTGTTTCATAAGTAATTTATTCCAATATGTATTTTAAGCAACGTAAAAAGTAAATAACTTGGCATGCCACAGTTATTCTTGATTTGAAGGTCACGGTCCCGCTGAATGTGGAGATGTTAGGGGTTCTTTGACTGATCATTACTCATCTCTTTCTGAATACTTGTCTTAATGTGTGATTTTATTTGAAAGGTAAATGTAATCCTCTTGCATTTGATTGTAGCTTATGTTTCTTCTTATATAGTTGATAAAACAGCACTCAAATAGACGAATGACACAGAGAGCAGAGTACAGGGAGTAAGGATGTTTTTTTGTATCTTAATGACGATTGTGACCTGTGCCTGTATTTATCTTCTTTTCATCCCTTCCCTTCCATTAACACGTTCTACTTGGAAATTAAAATATTCAGTTGATAGTCGGCGTTTTGTTGGTGTACAGTGTTCTTGTTTCCTTCGTCTATTTTGCGGGCTGTTTTGCTTCGTTTTAATCACGTACATACCAACGTAGCTCAACATTATGTCTTGTTGGGAATTCTTAAAGTATGAAATGTCTTTTAACGCTACTCCCCTATCCTCAAATTTTGTCCGTCCGCCCGTCCCTGCATTTCCCGCCAAATTTAGCGGTGAAATTGATATCACGAGACCCGTACACTTCAAGGCAATTAAGTTTGGTGTGAGACGTGGCGCCATCTAGCTCAAATTATTCGCAACACTGGGAAAGCCCTTCGCGCAGCCTGCTTGCTCCTGGGGCTGTTCACGCATCAATTTAAAGGTGCTGATTCGTGCATTTCTTTGTCTTTTATTCACTAACATTGCTATCGGATATTCGCAGAAGACCAAACGTCGAAGCTGTAAGCAGTGTTGCGTACGAGGACTGTAGCAACTCCGGAAGCTTAGCAGGCGTGAAGCTCCGCAGGTTCCCGTCGAGAGCCGTGCAATGTATGCCACGCCGTTGGAGATAAATGAACGCCGTAAAACGTGTAAAATAAGCATTCCGTTCATATTGCCTGACTTGAGATGGTTTTCTAAATGCGCTATTTGACTCGATATTTGGAACTAATGTGCTCGAAACCCGGCGTTGTCTTTGGATTCGATGCGACGACTCCAGAGTCCGATCAGTCCTGTTGACACCCTCACTGCTCTCTGCTCCGCGGACACATCTTGATCGCACGACGTTTTGTGGACGTTTGATCGTAGTTACCGAAAACCGAAGTGAGCGTTTTCAGTTTGAGCTCTTCAGCGTGATCGCGTAGCTGCCCAAGATGGTTGCTCTATTTCGACCCGTGCCTATGAGTTTTAACTTGAACCTCGCTGCGAAAACAGTCTACTCAAGAAATTTAAAAAAAGTCTAGTTAACCCACAAAAAAGTGTTAACTATGCGGCGTTTAGTTGTGTTCTATGTAAAAAAGAACAACATATTCAATCGGCGAGAACGAGCATCAGCTTGCGACGAGCATCTGCGTACGACACCGTCCAAACTACAGCCAGCTTACACGAAAAACATATTCCTCGGTCACCATAATCGTCTTCAACACGACGACGAAAGGACGGGAAACAAGCTGATCCCAGAAATGAGGTAACCTATTCATGCGGGAAGAGTTCACTTGGAAAAAAAGGGGTAGGTGAGGGTGAGAGTGAGGAGAGGAGGAGGGGCGCTTTTTGTTCCGCTTTTGTAGGGGACAGAAGCTCGACGAAGTCTTCGCTTTTGTAATTTTGAGGCACGCGCAAACAACGAAAGAAGAAAACAATATCCTCTTGTCTACTCGCTTTCACTTATATGTTGGCCGTAATATCAGGACGTTAAATTTTATTCTGCTAGTTCCCGTTTTGTGGTTTGTCAACCTACCGAGGAAGGCTCCTCCTAAAACTCAGCTAATGCCAGAACCATACAACCACACACGTGTAAGCATTAATATATTTAATGTTTGATACATTTTTAAAATCAGCCGATAGTGTAGCGCATCGACAACACAGCACTCGAAGTTGAACGTAATCTCGCGAACGTACGCCAGCAGCGCTGCCGATTTTAGCCGGTCCAGTGTTGCCTCATTTGGCCACGGTGGCGCTGATGATCAACCGACAGTGGCGTTCTCTGAAACCCTGCCCAGCGCCTATACACGAATTCAGTTTCTCAGCTAAATTTAGCGGTGAAATTGATGTCACGCGACTTTCATACGCCTTGGGGAAATTGACGGCACATGACCTCTATGTCAACTCAGTTTCCCAGCTACATTTAGCGGGAATATTCACGTTTGGTGGCCAAAACATCAATTGAGTTTCCCAGCTATATTTAGCGGGAAAATATCCGTCACGTGATACTCCAACTTCCTCATCAATTTCCTCTAATGCATTTCATGAAATATATATAGGACCTCAAATGTAAAGGTCGCTGCCAATTTTCTTTCTCTTTTTTTACCCAGGATTTATTAAGCGCAGGCACTCAAAGGCGACATTGTATTATATAACTCAAATTGTGAGACCAAGTTTTCGCAACTATGGTAATTCGGAAATTTAGCAAGCCGTTAGGCTGCGTTCACACACCTGTAACCGACTACAAGCTACCGAGACAAAACCGGTTCTTAAGACTCTTGCGATGGCTCAGAACCGGATGCGCTGTCGCTGCTTTGCCGATTAATGCCGCCACAAGAAGCTTAAAAACCGGTCTTGTCTCACTCGGTCGTACTCAACTTGAAATATTTTCTATCTATATATTCTGATTCGTTTTGGCTACATAAGGCGTACAATATTGCTGAATTTTTAGAATATAAAACTAGAATCAGAAAGGCTGACATTCGTCCTTTTTTGACAATATCTATTGTACGGTTCAGTTGGCAAGGTGTGCTCGGACAGATACCATAGTTGAATTCGCGTGTGCTGTCTTGTATGCTTTTGAGGACCTATTTAACCAGGGAAACGACAGAGTTCTTCGAAATCAACATGTATCAATACTTGAATGTGGGTGGTGATGTGGGTTAGTTGGTTCATACTGACGAAAAGGCAAACAACGCACAATAAACGGGGACTAAAGGAAGTGCTCACAGGACAAGCGCTTGTCCTGTGTGCACTCCTTAGTCCCCGTTTATTGTGCGCTGTTGCCTTTTTTATCAATACTTGGCCGATAAGATAAGAAAAAAAGAGACACAAAATTTAGGAAACTTTTTCACAGACTTTGATTATGGATTATCGCTTTCGAGGTGATTCGACAGAACAAATCCCCAAAATAGCAATATTCAGGTTAAAAACGCATGGCAAATCCACTTGAAATCATAAACCAGATGATCGTCCAGAAACTTCTAGCACACTCCTCCTCTCCCACCTGACCCCTCGACTACCTGTTCTCCTCACTCCACTCCTGGTCACATGACTTCCCCGTTAACCAATCAGCATCGAGCGGCTCGCTTCTCCTCTCCCACCCGTCAACCAATCGGTGTCGAGATTCGCGGCCACGCATTCATGAAGGCTTCATGTTGGGCTTCACTAAATGCCGAACACCTCGCCAAAAAAAAGGAACGTTTCACGCTAATTAATTCAACGTGCACGGCATAAAATACTATTTCAGACGATAAAAATTTTCACCCAGCAAAGCCTTTTCAACAACGTGCCGACAAGAGCGGCTTCGCCTACACGCCGCGTCTCAATGTGGGGAAGCCGACCTTACGAACTTCAAACGAGCTCGGTTTGTCGACACGCAGAAATATATATGCCACCCGAATAATTTACGATTCCGGGAACGCCTTCATCGGATCCTTTCTCCCACTCCACTGGTTTCCTACTATCGCTTCACGCCAACAAAAAAGCGAATAAAAAAATTTGCATACACAAGTTTTGTTGAGCGTGCGTGACATCAAAGTTGCTTGGCGCGTGTCTGTGTTTTTTTTAATATACGTTGTTTTAGGTTGTGTAGGCACGCACTTTCACTGGAGCTATATAAGATATACGCAAGAATTGACGAAAAAATATACAGAAGAAAAAGAGCAAAGGAGAAACGCGAACGCGATAGAAGGGCTTGTGATTTAGCAAAGAAAAAAGGATTGAGCTTGAAACCTTGAAGCAGGAAGCTCTGTCTCAGAGGCGCACGGTAGTATAAGACGTAACAGACACCGAGTACCTAGCAACGACATTTCCTCACCGGTTCACGTACGAGGGTGATCCAAAGCCGCGAAAAAAGACCTTGTGCCCAAGGACGAAAGTGTACTCACGGCAGGGATGGTGGGTCAGAAAGAAAGGATTGAAGATGACGAGTTTGATTTACCCGATGACCAGCGTCTCTCTGGCGACGGGACGACCGAAGACGTTCCGCACGGCGCCGACTCTAAGCTTGAAGCGCTCGAATTTGGAGGTGCTAGCGATCCCGCCAAAGAAAGAGAGGAGGCTTCTGAAGCATCTTACGTCTGCTTCCTGGGGGACAAAGGCAAGGCCAGCATGGTGACGCCGCCGCGGAAGTTCATCCAACCCAAGAGAAGCAGCGCGGAGAAGTCAGCGGATAGAGAGGCGCAGCAGGGTTCGGGTCGTCCTAGCCGCCACCCCTGGAACTCCGAGACCAAGCCGGGGATGGACAAGTGAGACCCAAGTCAGGGGTGCTCAGAAAAAGCGTCTTGTTCGAACCGTCTACTGGGAAGGAAGAACAGAGGAGGAAGTGAGGAAGAGTCGGTGTTTTCCGACCTGCCCCGAACAATGCTTATCAGCAGCGTCACAGGAGTCGCGACGCGTCGAACCAAAGCAGAAGTCGTCGAGACCGGAAAAAGGGAAACGCGGAGGATTTCATCAGAAGGATCCATCCACCGGCGGCGGTTGCGACACCAAAGTATCCACCAGCGTCGCGGATAAGCCCAGGCTGCCCGAGGGAGATCCAAGCCAGGAACCAGCAGGAAAGTCGCCCGGTTCGAACCGATCTCCAAAGCAGAGGGAAAGCACGAGGAGGCATAGCAAGGTCAGTGTCCTTAGATCTTGCCCGAATGCTTCTAATGACAAGCGTCGCCGGACGCTCGACGTCGGAATGTTCAGCCAGCGCCAGCCGTCGTCGTGGTTGGCAAAATTAAAGCGCAAAGGAATCCATCCCAAGAATCCGCCAGCCGGCGGTGGATGCAAGGGCAAGGTATCCAGGGGAGCACGGAGAGAACCGGGCTAGATGAAACATATCCGAAGAAGAGTTTCTCGGGAACCTCGTCGCCATCGCTGGACAACATCGGGTGTTCGTCCAGGCGGTAAAGACACCAGAGGAAAAAACAGTCCAAGATAAGCGTCCCCTGTTCTTCCCTACTGAAAAATCCGGCAAAAACTTCCAGTGACATTCGGTGGAAACGGGTAAATTTCCACTCATTTTCACCAGAAACTAGCGTAGTTTACCAGTTTTTAGGTGGAAATATTACCGGCCGCCACTTTCAGTTACCAGACTCCGGTGTACGTTTTACCGGAGTCACTCTCGGTTAAAATCCGGCAAAACTTCCCGTGACATTCAGTGGAAACGGGTTAATTTCCACTCATTTTCACCAGAAGCCAGCGTCGTTTACCAGTCTGTGGTGGAAATATTACTGGAAGATACTTTCGCTGAAAGTTTTGCCAGAACCATTTTCGATTACCCCGTCGATGGAATCCTACCGGAAGCCACTCTCGTTTGCCAGACACCGAACTTCACTGCTAGCCGACGAAAGGGGAACGGCTAAAGGCAAGGAAGCCAAGACGAGCAGGGGGACTAGCTGAGTTTGTAATGATGGCCGCCAATGCAACTGCATTCTCGTGAGTGCGTGTTTGAGCTCGAGACGACGTTGCAATCCTGCAAGAAGTGCGTGCAGCGAACAGTTTTGACGATCCAAAAGGTGAGCAGCAGCGATCACCGGCAACTTGCTATTTGCGACAGGCAAAAGTCGGGGCAGAGCAGGTACGAGACCACTCGGGCGGCATTCTCGTGAGTGCGAGTTTTAGCTCGGGACGACGTTGCAACCCTCAAGAAGTGCGTGCAGCGAACTGTTTTGACGATCCAAAAAGGTGGGCACTTTCACCCGTTTTCATTCGAAACCAGTTTACCTGCAGTCTGTGCGAGATTATTTGCCGGCAAACAGATTTTGCAGTCAATTTCATCGGCATCGGGTTTCCAGATTTCGCTGGAATGTCACCACCAGCCACTTTCGATTCCCAGACGACCCGGTTTTAATCTTACCGAAACGGGTGACTCGCTTCCCTGTTTACCGAACTTCACTCAAAGCCGACACGAGGGGAGGGGGAAGCCGAGGCGAGCCGGGGGACTGGGCGTCCTTGGTGCCTCGCTCCAAGGACGAGTCCCCACGCACCCTCGCTCCCTCGCATTGGGTCGTGGGGAAAAATGCGAGAAGGTCCTTTGCTGACTTCTTTTTTATTTTTTTTAAGAAAACCGGCTTCTTTGTCCGTCAACGAGCAACGGCCGGCGAGGAACGAACGCTCAGTCTCGGATTCTCATTCCATGTGTGCGACCTGTATCTTCCAGAGCAGCTGGGTGTGCAGATGCAAATAAAATATCTTTCAGTGACCTGTTTCTTACGCCTCTTTGTCCGTCCGGCTTCAGAAGCATCCAGCGAGCGAAAAAGACTGTGCCCAAGATTTCTCAACGTCGGCGGATGTTCGTTTCGCGCGTTCGTGGTTTTCGCTAAGCGTGCTACTGACGCCGGGTGCACCCGCGGCGGCGGCATCAGGGACGACATCGTGATTGTGCCCGGGATTTCTCAACGGCGGCGGATGTTCGTTCCGCGCGGTCGTGGTTTTCGCTAAGCGTGCTACTGACGCCATGGTGCACCCGCGGCGGCGGCATTAGGGACGACATTGTGAGTGTGCCCGGGATTTCTCAACGGCGGCGGATGTTCGTTTCGCGCGTTCGTGGTTTTCGCTAAGCGTGCTACTGACACCTGCTGCACCCGCGGCGACGACATCAGGGACGACATCGTGATCTGTGCCCGTGATTTCTCAACGGCGGCGGATGTTCGTTTCGCGCGTTCGTGGTTTTCGCTAAACGTGCTACTGAGATCATACGTGTGTGTGTCCGTGTGGTGCACCTGCGCGGTTTAATTACCGTACGTCTAGGAATTTACCCAGCGGCATTGTGAGTACCTTGAAAGATATCTTTTGCGACAAAGAACTCGTTTGTTCCTATTTGGTCCGATTGCTTTTGTCTACAGCTGTGCAAATTGTTTCACTGGTATCGACCCGGTTAAATAGATACACTAGAACCTTCAGGTCTCGTATGGACTAACCACTTTTATTGTTACCGAATCGTCCAGCATCTGGTAAACATGCACCATACCACGGTTCACAGGCTTCCTCCTAAATGGCTTCCGATGACTTCCGAAAAAGAAAAAAAAACACTATGAATTCCGGCCAATCTTCAACAGTTTGCCAGAGTCTTTGCTGAACATATCATCCTTTCGTGCGGTAAAACGGAATGCAAGAGAATGGTGCCTCACGCTCGCGCAATAATGATTATATAATTACTTGAGTGCGTATTCGTTGCCCACATTCCTACGTTATTGTTGTTTGTTTGTTTTGTTTCTCTAGTGTTCACTGTGTCACGGAATTTTATTGGCATGCCTGGTCTCACATACAAGCATCTTTGCTTTCGTGGGCCAGCACGCACACATGTATTTGTCGAAGATAATAAAGATATTATTATATGGTAATCTTCTGGTAAATTGTGGCTTTACTGGAAGCGAAAAGAGTCCCATAATCCAGTAAAATAGATTTTTACTGGAAATAAACTTCCGGTAGAAATCCGGTGACATTCGGGTAAAAAGCCGGTAACATTCCTGTAAGCCAACCAGTGACATTCCAGTAAAAAATCCAGCGAACATTCCGGTAATCTACGGCTTTACTGGAAGTAAAAACAGTCCCATAATCCAGTAAAATAGACTTTTACTGGAAATGACATTCCGGTAAAAAATATTTTTCAATAGGGTTGGCAGGAAATTTCCAGTGAAGGGCACCTTCGGAAATCTGGCGAAGGCAAGTCTCGCAGAAGGAAACTATCGTTAATTCTTGGACACAGAAATCACGCAGATATTCATCGCAAGCAGCGATCTAAAGACAGCGGCTTCGAAAGCACGTGACTCAGCAGCAACATAGAAGTGCCGAGCCCGGGCAAGCGAGAAGACTCGAGGCGCAGGCGTTCCGAGAGATCGCCCCGATCATGGCACGACAAGTCTTATAACGAGAACTCAGACGCCGACATGAGCCGGCCGTTTACTTAAAGAACACCTAAGAAGAAAGATTGCGCAGGGCCGGTGCCTTCCAATAGGGCACGGACTCATCAAATCAACAACGTCACCAGCAGCTGAAGAGACACTGCTCCACAAATAAAAAGCTGTCGTCTGGGCTGGGAGATGGAAATCGCGACAATTTCTGCCCCACAAAAGCATCAACCGACTGCGGCTGGAAGAGCACAGAGCACAGTGACGCTGGGGAGCCAAAGCTAAACAAGCACGGTGGTCGGAGGCAGCGTCGCTGTAGGAGGCGGCGCTGGGTCTTCCGTTCCGGTCCGAACGCTTCGGATAAACACCGTGACCGGAGTTTCAGCGCGCGCAACTTCAGGAAGATTTTCTTGAGGCTGGGGGAAAGAAAACACCGTGACACCCACACCGAGGAGCCGTCAATCCACAGCAGCAATGCGAGCAACAGGCCTGGAGGGAACACCAGCGAATCCACGCTGTATGCGTAAACTTCCAGACAGAGTCGCTCGGACGAGAACAACAAGAGCTGCAAGGAGCCACCCAGCGGGAAGAAGTCGAGAGTCGGGCCGTGAAACTTTTTAAGGCTTCCACTACGAGGAGAATAGAAGATAATCGACAGAATGCAGGAGCATTGCTGGACAAATCCTCGACCTCATCCAAGTACCCTGGGTTTCATGAGTACGTGCTTGGCTCACAGCTTATACTTTGGCGGAACATTAAGTCGGGTGCCGGAAATCAGGTCAGAACTTTCCTACAGAGACCTCGAGAAGACTATCGAGTGTAGGGACAAGGGCTTTTCTGATGAGAGTGGCACCAAGAACAGACTGGGTGTAGGTTAGAGGGCAAAGTACTCTCCGGCGAGAAATAAAGAAAGAGGAGACGGTGCAGAGGCCACCAGAAAAAAGGAAAGCTTGATTTGAATGTTTTTTCAGCAATCGGCAAAGATAAATGTATGAATATGTGTTCTTTTTTTTTTTCACGGGAGTCTGATTTTATTGCGTTTCGTCGAGCTGTAGTGTGTAATGTTATCTTTCTCTAAGGTTTCTCTCGCTTCGTGTTAGAAAGCGTTTGAGGCGAAGCTATAAAGGCGGAAAGCTAAAATGATAGGCAGTTGGCTTGTGCCGGAGCTTCTAAGACGTGAACGAACTCCATGATCGGATGGTACAAATTTGTAAAATGTCTTGTTTGTTTTCAGTCCTTGAAATTATCATTTTAATTGAGTGATTGTGTTCTTGTTTCAAGGCACGCTACTGTAAGATTTATTTTGTGTTTGCCTGGTTAAGGCATGTTTTACTTTAAAGGGCTTAGTGACAGCCTGAGCTTGGGTATCAAGTGAAGGAGACTTTTGGTAGCTAGGTCGAGTGTGGTCTTCAATATTGTTTGTTCTGGCGGATCGGGGAGGAAAGCGAAGCACTCGTTGGTGCCGGGATCGTGGCTTGCTATGTTTGTCTCGCCAGTGCCTTCGTCTCGTGACCTGAGTTGAGTTATCCCCCCTCCAGAAATTTTGGACCCGTCCCCCACTTACGTCACCATGGAGGTGGCGAACACCGGACTCTCTTCCATGAAAGCAAGGCACTCATCAAGTCAGCACAGCACTGTTGGACTGCTGCCCTTTCTGATGAGCTCAGTGGCGGCGGAGGTGTTGTTGCGATGGTCCTTGTTACAGGCTACGTTCCTTCCCCTTGTCCCCGGGCGGGGTGTGCCACCCCTTTGAGAATCGGCGACCAGCCGTCTGGGCCACTAACTTTAAAAGTGATTAAAGTGGCGGAGAGTTTTGATAAACATTCCATTTTGTCGTTTCCACCATGAAGGCTTTGTGTGTTATTTGTTTCTAAAATTAAAAAAGCGCGCAAGGTTAAAAAGAAAACATTTAACTATTTGCTAGCAAACTCTAAACTCTAAACTCCTAAAAATTAAATGCATGAAATGCTAACTCGATGGGAATGACGCAATGGATGTCTCTCAGCATACTCTACATCTTTTTTGTAATAGAGGGTTGGCGCAGGGGCGGATTTAGAGGGGAGGGGGGGATCCGGATGTCCTGTCACCCCTCTTGATTTCTGCATGTGTAAAATTTAGGGCGTAAAACAAAGAAGAGGGGGAGGGGTTCCTAAGCAGCATGGTACGCTGACCAACACCTAACCCCCCCCTCAGGAAATTTCTGCATCGGCCCCTGGGTTAGCGCACACATTAATAGTTAGAAAATTGCCGAATTTATCTGTGTTGAATAGCCATTTTAGTACATCTAAAAATGATTTGACTCGCTCAATAAGACTGTGAGTAATACTGCATTGGTTCGGCACGTGTAGTGCGCACCAGCGTTTTTAGAAGTATTAGTACTAGTTAGCTAAAATGCCCTGCATATCCTAAAGCTGCCAACAAATAGCATACACACGCAAGCTTAAAGCATGGATATAGGGAGACCCAACAAATCGAAAGCATCTCAGTGAGGAAACGAAACGTTCGCCCATTTATATACGTCATTTATTCTTCAAAACACACCTAAAATGCAGGGAAGGTATGTGAGAACCGGAATTGGTGTCGGATTTTGGGCTCTGTGAATCTGTTCTAGCATCTCCATCTCATATTATGTATTAAAGGAATAAAGAAAAGGAATATAGAATTTCCATATTAAGATTGCTGTAGCTAAGCTTCTTATTCACGTTGTCCAAAGCCGACGATATTGTTTTGTGGGCGCAACCCAAAATATAAATTCATTACACAATTTTAAACCTTTGTAAACATCATAATTCCATATCCAGAATTATACAGAATAGGTTTTTTTAGTCTGCGCATATATTCGCGCTTGTTTTTGTGTGAATGCGCGTATATGAGCGAGACACCTAAGTAGTTACTTGTCCGGGTTTATCAGTATACACCAAAATCACGGAACCCTCATCGAGAGGAGAGAGCGCATATCCAACCTAACCTAATTTAACCTAAGCAAACTAACCTAACGAAACTAATTTAACTTGATCATGATGTAGACATATTTTCCCAGCTTTTACCACAGTCTCGGGTATTCAACACCATGATCAACATCTACCACCTCACCTGCGCACTCACTTTTTTTTTTAATATGATCTACACAGTAAACATCGATACACCCTGATTGATGAAGCAAAACACCCTGAGAAAAAGCGTTATTCTTAACACCCCTAAAGGAAGGCGTTATTCCGAACACCCTTAAACTAAGGTGTGATTCCACACTACGCCTTTTTATTAGGGTACAATGACTGCAGTACGCCCTCTAAATTGGGCGTACCTCCACTAGAAAGGGTAGTAAAGAAAGGCGCAATGAACAATACCCTTAAAATAAGGTGTAATACCACAAAAGAGTGCACGAAAAATGACTGCAAATGAATAGAAATGTGCCGGGTTCACTTTTTATGTTTCCATCAAGGTTCTACCATGTTTTACTGAATTCTCTATAGACGATTGCAAGCAGGTCATCTGGCCGCCTCCATGTCTATGCTCGCGCGGGCGAGTGCGTTAAATTACAAGCTCGCCAAAGGCCAAAGCTACGTTCACGTACACGCTGCACATGCTTGCAAGCATGGCGCACCAATGAGGTGCCATGCTTGCAAGCGTCCATAGACCCTTTTCATGAGAAACGACGACAGGCGGTGCGCAAGTATTTGACGTCCGCTATACCTTCCGGTTCATAAAATACAATGAACAAACCCCACCTTAGCATATAACACCGCTGCTTAAGATATCAATGGAACGTTTAACCACTGATTAACCAGGTGAACGCCAAAAGAACAAAGAAGCTCGAGATCTCTTCAAATGTTTTTGAATATTCTTGTAAACACACTTTCTTCCTCCAAGACCTTAAAAGTGCCATGAAGCGGTTTTTATAGTTTCGCTAAATGCTACTCAGAATCACTCCCTAAAGTTAAAAGCCGAATAAACTTGTCTAAGCTTTTTCTTTCTAACAATGGTTGTCGGCAAATAAAGTCCAGAAGTATGAGCATCATTCGTCCCCTCAACTCGGAGTCAGAAGAAGCGGCCACGTGGCCTAGCACCTGTCCTATGCAGACAACGTTAATTATCGCCAGTGTGGGCGGTAGCGCGCTACAAGTAGTGGCGTTACCGGTAACATCGTGACATACTGGTTACTTTTTTAAACAGTAAAAGGGTAACGCACCTACATTACTTATTTCAAGCAACGTGTAACGTAGTTACTCGTTACTTCGATACTTCGTTTTCCAAATACTTTACAATAATTCCACTTCAATGTATTTCGTGTTGCTAGGCGATAAACAATGTAAATTCTTCGAGTTTCGTGTTTTAATGTGAAATCGTTAACTGTTCCATGGAGCAAACCGACGTCATCAGCACTTTGAAGCCGCGCGCCAAGCGGCAACTAAATTCCACTGTCCCAATAGAGCGAAGGCTGTCGTCTTTAGCAGCGATTTGATGGATAGGCTCCCATTGGCTGGCTCACGTTATAGTTTCAATTAACGAGGCTCCCATTGGCTGGCGCACGTCATAGTTTCAAGAAACGCCACCCCATGCGCGCTACGGGCCCCCGCGCCGGCCACACTCCGGTAAAGGAACACGATGGCGCGCGCTCGCCGGCTCTACTCCTCTCGACACCGACGAACATGGTGCTGCCTCAAGCATCGACATCGTCGGCGGCGCAACCTCGGTGGTAATGAAACCTGCCCGTCCACGTAAGTATACCGGATACGAACTAAGGGCGGACTATTGCAGCACAACGAGCGTGGAGTCAGAGCGGCGAAATCCACCATCGTTGTCAGGGGAAGAAGACGACGACGACACTGCTGCTGGTAACCCTTTTCGTGTCTCTGAATTTTCCTTACGTAGCCGATAAATTGCGTGTTTAAACAGTACATTCGGCGCTTAGCAACTAACAGAACGACATAGGGTCTTCGTGCGCAAAGGACCTCCTGCAGGGAGGCCAGGACATAAACACATATGACCTCGGACATCGAGTCATCGAACGCACCCATGTCCATCGACATGGATGAAGCTCAGGCAAGCACATCGACGATCATCAAAGACGGCTATGAGATTCCGCCCATGCACTGCACCGCTGAAACAATGAGCAGTTCCTCATCAACAATCGTGTCTACTAACGACGAGTTGCACTCCGACGACGGTGACTACGAGGTCGTTCATGGCAAGAAAAGACGGAAGACAAGCCAGAGCTCAGCATCGCATTCTAAAGAGACAACCAACCTACAAGTCGGATTCACCGTGCTCTACATGCCAACTGACACCAGCAAAGTTGCATCGCTCAGCAAATTAAAACTGACTGACTACCTGAACAACGTCGCACCAGACATGGTTAGTGTAGTTCGTATCAACAAAGCTCGTAATATCGTTGCGGTTGACGTTAAAAAGCCTGCACTCAAAGCCGAACTCCTGAAGCTAACCAAGCTATGCGCACTCCCAGTGCGTGCTTTTCTACCTAGCGACCGCTCAAATTGCTATGGCGTCCTTCGAGACATCGACCCTGACTGCACAGAGACCGACATAAAAACGCGACTACAGTCAACCGCCTGCATCACGGAAGTGAAGCGCCTTGGCAAGACATCACCCGTTGTGCGAGTATCGTTCGCAACAAAAGTAGCTCCTCAACATGTCAATGTCGGTCTTGTAAGAACGGAAGTAATTCCCTACCGAGCACGCCCCTTGCAGTGCTACAGGTGTCACAAATTCGGCCACATCGCAGCTGCCTGCGCAGAAGAAACCCAGTTATGTTCTCGGTGTGGACAATGCCACAAAGACAAGTGCGAAGCCAACCCGTGCTGCGTCAACTGTCACGGAAATCACGCCTCCAACGCACCTGAGTGCCCAGTGAGGGCAAGGGAGGCAGAAGTAGCGAAATACAAGTTAGAGCACAAGACCACATTTCGTGAGGCAAAAAGTGCTGTGCATGCAAAAAGACAAGCAAACAAAACAATGGATTCAAATAACATACCAGAACCTAGCGCCTCCACCAGCAATACTCTGCCTCTGACTGCTCAAGACTTCCCTCCTCTCGAAGACGTAGAGAGCACGCCTGCAAATCTGGTCACCGCTCAATTGACCGCAACAACAACACTGCCAGTTTCTAGGAAGCCTTCTTTTGGGACAAACCACACATCAAAAACATCACTTCACATAAGGCCTCCAACGCGCACATGACGGGACCCAACCAAGAAAGTGAAACAAAGACTGACTCTGTGTTTAAAGCCATAATCCCACTTATATTCACTGCTCTTCGCAAGATACTGGCCGCAACATCACAGACATCAACACTTCATCAAGTGATCAAAGCCGTCCTCACATTAGAACCCATTATTGCAATGCTATGCTAGAGCGTTTCCAAGAAAGCCTTACTTGTCAGTACAAACATTTTCTTCACTTTAACTCGAAAGCTAAATGGCACCGAACAGATGAGCCAGATCATATTGAAACTCAGCCTGTTGCAATGGAGTGGAACGAAACCTGTTCATTACAAGCCCTCTGCAGATTTATATGGTATACGCTTCGTAAAACGCTCTCATTAGATAATTTAAGGTACAAACACCTCATACACCAGTATGAATCACAGATTTCAAAGCTTCAGGACAGCAATTTTTCACCATTCGCCTGCCCACACCAACTCATCTACGATGGGAGACATTAATAGGAGGACCACCTCGCATCTTCAACCCCTCTCCTGCTCAGTTTTTCAATGGAACTGTAACGGATTGAGAACGCGACTCCCTGAGCTCCGCAAACACCTATTGGACAACGCCTACAATGCAGTAGCTCTCCAAGAACCAAGAATGTCAGCCGGCGACATGCGCATTGCGGATCATGTAGTGTACGCCAGCAAACCGCATGTGGCAAGAGGGTTTCCGCGGGCAGCACTACTAGTGCGTCGAGAGTTGCCACAAAGTGAGGTGGACCTCAATGATTTATGCACTGAGGGTGCGGAGTTTGTGGCGGTGACGGTGGAATGGAGAAGACGCCCACTCACCATCGTCTCGGCATACGTGGCCCCTAACGCACCCTGGGACACCCATGTACTTGCGGACATTCGAGTGCGAGCCAAGGGAGACCTTATAGTAGCCGGAGACTTCAATGCGCACTCACAGTCTTGGGGAGACAAGCAAGACTCCCCACGGGGACGGGAGCTACAGGCAACGGTCGATGCACTTGACCTGAGGAACATCACAAGTGGGAGCCAGACGTTTATCCGCCCTGGAGTGACGGGAAGCGTGATTGATCTCACCTTCACAACTTGGTCCCTGAGGCTCAGTGCAACCCCTCAGCCGGACAGCTGGGGAGTGATCACCTTCCAATTGTCATTGGAAGACCGCCGAAAGCCCCCTTAGGACTTGCCAGATAGTCGACTGGGACCACTACAGGACACTGCTTGGAGAGGCACTAGAGGGGGATTTCCCTTCAATTCAGAAACACTGTCGCGCGTCCTCAAAGAAGCCACCCGTGAAGTCAGCGTACCATTAACGCGTCCTAACCCTGACCTCGAATGGCTTAAACTCCGAGCGAGAAGACGGCGAGCCCAGCGAAAGTCGTGGGTCACCGGAAAACCGGAGGATATCCTGGCCTATAGGCGACTGGATGCCAGATTCAGGAAACACGGAAAGAAACTGGCGCGCCGACAATGGCGTCTCAAGTGTAGTACTCTAGACAGACCATCCGGAGGAAGCCGGGCTTGGAGGATGTCGAGAACACTAGCGGGCCGTCCTATTCCCCGAAACCCAGTCCTTGGAATGGCCGTGGCCATGAACCTCCAACCAACAGAGATGGTAGAACTCCTCGCGGATACTTTCACTGAAGTTCCGCTGGTACCGACAGTGGGACCGCCCCCGAGAATTGGGACAAGTTCCGTCATCCCACGGCACCTCTGATGCAACAACCGGACACCGACTTTGCTCTGCACGAGCTGCAGTACGTCCTTGATTCCCTTCCCAGACACCGTGCGTCACCAGGACCGGATGGAGTCACCAACCAGGCCCTGAGAAACGTCAACGAGTCGGCACTCCCAGCGATGCTAGCTCTCATCAACCACGTCTGGAGGACGGCTGAGCTGCCAGACGCCTGGAGGGTAGCAACCACGATCCCACTGCTGAAGCCCGGCAAGCCCCAAGACCAGCTAAGCTCATACAGGCCTATCTCCTTGACATCATGCCTCGGGAAAGTGATGGAGCGTATGGTGCTGCGCCGTCTTGTTTACCACCTAGAAGGGGCAAGGGCTTTACCGGACTGTTTTTCGGGATTCCGGCACCATCGGAGCACGGTAGATGCAATGGGAGATATCGTCAGCTCACTGGAAGAAGCAAAAGCGCAGGGTTGGTCTGCAGTGGCCGTCTTTCTGGACGTCCGTAAAGCCTTTGATGCCCTCCCCCACAAGGCCGTCATTTCAGCTCTACGCCGTTTCGGGGTGAACGGACGTCCACTGAAATACATTTGCGCGTTTCTTAGTGAACGCACTATGTGTGTAAAGGCCGGCAACGCGGTGAGCAACCCCCGGAAAATCGTCCGAGGAGTTCCCCAAGGGAGCGTTGTTAGCCCGCTACTCTTTGCTCTGGCTATCGCGTCGCTCCCAGCGGCGGCAAGGGTTGGAGAAGAACCGGCGTACCCTATCAGCATAGCCGTCTATGCAGACGACGTGGCACTCTGGTCCACTGCTCCCAGCTACAGAAGGCAACGTATGGTATGCGCTCTCCAGCGAGCCCTGACAAATGCGGTGTATCATCTCCACCAACTGGGCTTGGCAATATCAGCCGAAGAAACGATTGCGCTGAGCTACGCTCCAAAGAGGTCAAGCAAGTTCATGCCCACACTACGCATTGGGGACACTCCAGTGAAACTGGCGAAAACGGCCACATATCTTGGCGTCACGTTGGACTCGAGGCTATCCTGGGGCCCAGCAATGAAGGAAGTGCTTCAAAAGATGCGAACCCATACAAACATCCTCCGGATGCTCGGCGGAACTACCTGGGGAACCTCATCTCACATGATGCTGCAACTGTATAGAGGGCTGATCCTGGCCCGCCCATTGTACCCCTATTGAAAAATATTTTTTACCGGAATGTCATTTCCAGTAAAAGTCTATTTTACTGGATTATGGGACTGTTTTCACTTCCAGTAAAGCCGTAGATTACCGGAATGTCGCCGGATTTTTTACTGGAATGTCACCGGTTGGCTTACAGGAATGTTACCGGCTTTTTACCCGAATGTCACCGGATTTCTACCGGAAGTTTATTTCCAGTAAAAATCTATTTTACTGGATTATGGGACTCTTTTCGCTTCCAGTAAAGCCACAATTTACCAGAAGATTACCATATAATAATATCTTTATTATCTTCGAAAAATACATATGTGCGTGCTGGCCCACGAAAGCAAAGATGCTTGTATGTGAGACCAGGCAGCCAATAAAATACCGTGACACAGTGAACACTAGAGAAACCAAACAAACAAACAACAATAACGTAGGAATGTGGGCAACGAATACGCACTAAGTAATGATATAATCATTATTGCGCGAGCGTGAGGCACCATTCTCTTACATTCCGTTTTACCGCACGAAAGGATGATATGTTCAGCAAAGACTCTGGCAAACTGTTGAAGATTGGCCGGAATTCATAGTGTTTTTCTTTCTTTTTTCGGAAGTCAACGGAAGCCATTTAGGAGGAAGCCTGTGAACCGTGGTTGGTGCATGTTTACCAGATGCTGGACGATTCGGTAACAATAAAAGTGGTTAGTCCACAGAGACCTGAAGGTTCTATGTATCTATTTAACCGGGTCGATACCAGTGAAACAATTTGCACAGCTGTAGACAAAAGCAATCGGACCAAATAGGAACAAACGAGTTCTTTGTCGCAAAAGATATCTTTCAAGGTACTTACAATGCCGCTGGGTAAATTCCTAGACGTACGGTAATAAAACCGCGCAGGTGTACCACACGGACACACACACGTATGATCTCAGTAGCACGCTTAGCGAAAACCACGAACGCGCGAAACGAACATCCGCCGTCGTTGAGAAATCACGGGCACAGATCACGATGTCGTCCCTGATGTCGTCGCCGCGGGTGCAGCAGGTGTCAGTAGCACGCTTAGCGAAAACCACGAACGCGCGAAACGAACATCCGCCGCCGTTGAGAAATTCCGGGCACACTCACGATGTCGTCCCTGATGCCGCCACCGCGGGTGCACCATGGCGTCAGTAGCACGCTTAGCGAAAACCACGACCGCGCGGAACGAACATCCGCCGCCGTTGAGAAATCCCGGGCACAATCACGATGTCGTCCCTGATGCCGCCGCCGCGGGTGCACCCGGCGTCAGTAGCACGCTTAGCGAAAACCACGAACGCGCGAAACGAACATCCGCCGACGATGAGAAATCTTGGGCACAGTCTTTTTCGCTCGCTGGATGCTTCTGAAGCCGGACGGACAAAGAGGCGTAAGAAACAGGTCACTGAATGATATTTCCTTTTCATCTGCACACCCAGCTGCTCTGGAAGATACAGGTCGCACACATGGAACGAGAATCCGAGACTGAGCGTTCGTTCCTGGCCGGCCGTTGCTCGTTGACGGACAAAGAAGCCGGTTTTCTTAAAAAAAATAAAAAAAGTCAGCAAAACGACCTTCTCGCATTTTCCCCACGACCCAATGCGAGGGAGAGAGGTGCGTGGGGACTCGTCCTTGGAGCGAGGCACCAAGGACGCCCAGTCCCCGGCTCGCCTCGGCTTCCCCCTCCCTCGTGTCGGCTTTGAGTGAAGTTCGGTAAACAGGGAAGCGAGTCACCCGTTTCGGTAAGATTAAAACCGGGTCGTCTGGGAATCGAAAGTGGCTGGCGGTGACATTCCAGCGAAATCTGGAAACCCGATGCCGATGAAATTTCAGCGAAATCTGTTTGCCGTCAAATAATCTCGCACAGACTGCAGGTAAACTGGTTTCGAATGAAAACGGGTGAAAGTGCCCACCTTTTTGGATCGTCAAAACAGTTCGCTGCACGCACTTCTTGAGGGTTGCAACGTCGTCCCGAGCTAAAACTCGCACTCACGAGAATGCCGCCCGAGTGGTTTCGTACCTGATCTGCCCCGACTTTTGCCTGTCGCAAATAGCAAGTTGCCGGTGATCGCTGCTCACCTTTTGGATCGTCAAAACTGTTCGCTGCACGCACTTCTTGCAGGATTTCAACGTCGTCTCGAGCTCAAACACGCACTCACGAGAATGCTACTGCATTGGCGGCCACCATTACAAACTCAGCTAGTCCCCCTGCTCGTCTTGGCTTCCTTGCCTTTAGCCGTTCCCCTTTCGTCGGCTACCAGTGAAGTTCGGTGTCTGGCAAACGAGAGTGGCTTCCGGTAGGATTCCAGCGACGGGTAATCGAAAATGGTTCTGGCAAAACTTTCAGCGAAAGTATCTTCCAGTAATATTTCCACCACAGACTGGTAAACGACGCTGGTTTCTGGTGACAATGAGTGGAAATTAACCCGTTTCCACTGAATGTCACGGGAAGTTTTTGCCGGATTTTAACCGAGAGTGACTCCGGTAAAACGTACACCGGAATCTGGTAACTGAAAGTGGCGGCCGGTAATATTTCCATCAAAAAACTGGTAAACTACGCTGGTTTCTGGTGAAAATGAGTGGAAATTAACCCGTTTCCACCGAATGTCACAGGAAGCTTTTGCCGGATTTTTCAATAGGGTACGCCCTACCTTTCGCCACACTCAGTGCCATCTAGCTCAGAAACCTTGAACAAGCGCAACGCGTGGCAGTCAGGATTTGCCTCGGAGTTCCGCGCACGGCCTCGTCTTGACATACGCTAAGAGAATCCAGGATTAACTCTGTAGAGAACATCATGCAAGAACGGGCGCTGGGCCATCTGACTCCGAATGAGCAACGGCGGCTCGACCATCACGCTCCTAATGAGGATCGCCGAGCGCGCTGAATCAAGATTAGGAGCGCACCTCTGCACTCTTGGTGACATAGCTGGCACACCAGGACCACTCGATCGCTCCACTCCCAGAGCTGCACAAGAGCCCCACCCTCTGCGGATCAGCCTTCATATCCCTGGACAGCGGACCAAGAAGAACGTTGCAGTGGTCGTAGCAAGGCAGCTCACGTAAGATCACTTAGTTACCCAGTACGATGGTTGGACCTGAGTGTACACCGACGGATCAGTGGATCCTTCCGGAGGCACAGCAACAGCAGCGGCTTTCTTCGAGGCAGCCGCTGTGGGTACCAGTGAGCGCCTGGCTCATCAGTCATCTTCCACCACGGCAGAGCTAGCAGCCATACGGCTCGCCCTCCGGGGTATTCGGACCGGCTGCACACAGGCCCTACGCTGGGTCATCCTGAGCGGCTCAAGATCAGCCCTCGAGTTGCTCTCTAGGCTCGAACGGGCCACGCACTGGCCTGTTCAATCGCACAGGATGCGGTCGAGCTTCAGCAGGAAGGCAACGACATTGCCTTCCAATGGCTCCCAAGCCACTGTGGCAATAAAGAGAATGAAGTCGTATGATTTTCTAGCTGTGCGGGCTCACAAGGACCCCGAGTGGCCGCTTTCAACCGTTCCCCGCTTCTCAGACGCCAAGCTGCTTGTGAGAAGAGCCATCGCCCTACAGCACCCGGACCCGGTAGTGGTGGCGGGTGCCTCCGAGCTCGGATACCGCGCGGCTTCGACCGCCAAACTGCCGCAGTAATGCACAGATTGCGGGCCGGAAGCGCCTTCACCCCGGCGTGGATAAGTCGCTTCACACCAATATTGACCCCATATGCCAGACCTGCGAGGAAACAGCCGACGCCGAACATCCTCTCCTGTACTGCAGTGATCACGAAGAGGAGCGCACCAACCTCCTTGGTGCCTTTTCCCGCTTAGGGCTACCTAGTACCAACTTGAAGGAGCTCCTCCGTTTAAGAGCCTCACGAGCTACTACGCACAAGGCACTCAAGTGTGTAGTCAGCTTCCTGACGAGCGCGGAACTCCTAGAGATCCTCTAAGACTTCCAAGAGATCTGGGTTGCTTGCGGCTCCTGGGGCTCCTAGATATCTTACATCCTGAGGCTTTCAGGAGTTCCAGGAGTCACGATTCTGTACCGAAAGCCGTAGGAAAGTCAAAACTGAAAAATCTCCTTCCCCTTCCCCATCCCCCCTCTCTACTCCTCAATCTCTTTATTTCCTTAATTCCATTTCCCATCGAGAGTGACATGTGCGCCCAGAGCGCAACTAACAACGTCGATTTCTAATAAACATCGGTTCAACAACAACTACATCGTTGTCAAGTCTCCCAATACACGGCGAGCGGAACGACCAGCGGCGCAACATGCTAGGAGAGAGAACAAAGCCTTTCGAAAGCGTGAGTTGTAAACGAATCGCGATTCAAAGCGTCTCAGGCGGCAAGAGGACTAGGCCCTTCGAAAACGCGAGGAAGAAGCAATCTGTCGCAGGCGGTATGCTTTCGCATTCACAACTGATAAGAATTGCTTAGGTACCCTCAGACTCTTTTTATGTGCGTTTTTTTCTCGTGAGTATTTAGGTGGAACCGTAAAAAAGATAAACTAATAATATCCAGTTTCTGCATGAACATAATGTTTCCTGAAATATGGCGCTTATGCGCACCTGTACCCTCAAAAGAGTAAAACGTGTTGATTCATAATGAAAAAGTGACGTAAGTAGCGTGCGTCACTTTTATTTGTAACGGTAACGCGTTCTTTTTATTTTGAGCTAACTTAGGTCGGTAACGCGTCATTTTTATTTGCAAATAACGAGTAACGTATTTAGTTCGTTTTTTTTTTCGGTAACGCCTACAACAGTGATCCATAGCCACGCGCTGGGGTGGCAAAGTAGAACACGCGTGCTGAGTTCCAGGCATTGTTTGAGTTCGGCTATTCTCCTCACCGCAGTAGTTGGACACGAGCCACTACCCGAGTGTCCACCGAGGCATTAATTGTTACAAGCTGAAATCGAGCGCTCACGCAGTTCTCGTGTACAATACATGAGCCGCGCTCGACTGTCGTCAGGCCTGTAGTTTCGATCCCGCCATTACGTCATCAAGTTTTGCTAAGGAAAGACTGAAAGAAATAGTTTCCTTTTATTCTCGCAGTTTCACCACGACCAAGACGCTTCTGAATTCATGGCGGTTCATGCGAGCATACTTGAACCAGACAATCGCCAGTACGCCTCTGTAAGGTCAAGGACATTCCAACGGGATATCGTTTCATGACACCTTTGCATTGTACACCCGAAGGCCCTAGTTAAATCTCCAACTCTCTTTCCGAGCAACATTTATGCTTTCTAGCACTGGTGACGTAAGCAAACTCGACCGGCTGGCAGAGACAGAGCGACCGGGAGGTTTTTTTATTTATTTATTTACATATACTGTAGGCAGCAGTGCTGTCTAAGCAGGGGAGGGCTACAAAAGCAGTTTAGTCGATGGATGTTCGAATTGATTGACATCGATACATTGGACAAGAAATGACGGCAATCAGTTCCATTGTTCGATTGTGTTGGGAAAAATATACTTCTGAAAAAGGTTAGTTCTGGCAAAGTTTGGGCATATGTCTTGGCATAATTTAGTCGAGCTGATCTTTGTGGCACAGGGATAAAAATAAGTGTCACTTGATAGACCAGATGAATTGTTATGAAGGAAGTAAAGCACCGTTTCGGATCCTTCTCAGCAAAACCACATTGTTGCTTGAGAAAGAATTCAGAGTTGTGCCGCTCGTTTCGTTTTGGTGCGGTACGGCCGTTTTGAGAGTGTAACCGACATGATCAAAGAACTGGGATGGTTTACATTGGCATTAAGACGAAGAAATTTGCGCTTGAAGCTTTTATACAACATCTATAACAATATAACTGGCATTAATACCTCGTTTTACTTAATACCACCAAATTATATCTCAAAAAGAAAAGACCACATTCATTAGGTTAGAGAATACCGCAACAGGACGGAATTCGGCAAAAATAATTTTTTGTTAAAACAATTCAGGAGTGGAATGCCTTGCCCAGTGCGATTGTGTGTGCCGCAAACTCAGAGATGTTCTTTCAAGATTATTCGCACCTGTGATAATGCCTGATGGCGCTGCAGGACAATTATAAATAAAGAATAAAGAACTTCAGCCCAGAGATTTTTCGGCGAACGTGGAGCGATTCAAGCTCAAGCTGCTTTAACAAGTTGATGAAGTGCGGTAGCCTGATAGGATGAATCTTGCAGCAAGACCGCTGCACCTCCGCAATGTCTTACACAAAATACGGGTCGCACACAGGGCGTACTCTAGTACTGGGCAAACTAGATAACGATAAGCTTCAAGTTTCATTGTCGAGTGACAGCCTTTGAGTTTTCTTCGAAGAAAGCATATCTTTCTGAACGCTTTGACACAAATATTGCTGATTTGCTGGTCTCATTTGAGGTTGTTTTTAATTGTTAGACCTACGTATTTCACAGAGAAAACTTCTCGAACGCATTGGTTGCCAATATGGTAAATGTAGGAAAGGGGATTTTTTTAGTCAGTGTCATTGAGATTGTTTTTCAGAAGTTAATTTTCATTTTCTGAAGGTCGCACCAGTTTGCAAGTTTACAAAGGTTTTCATTCACTGTAGTCGCTTTGGGCGCAAGATGGTAGTTAATGTTTGTAAACAGTAAACTGGTCTATTGAGACGGAAGCAGGACTGATACCAGAAGCATGCTTGCAGAGTGCTTATAAACTAAATAGCGATATCTTGTAATCAGTTGTAGATGCATAATCCAACTTGGGCAGCACAGAACAGTGCAAACGCAAAACCACGGTCACGCGGCAACAAGGCGTCGAAGCAAGCACGGTCGGGGTCTGCGTCTGTACGTCACCGAATCCTCCGCTCGTCCGTGCTCGTTCGGCCCATGTGGCATCCCTATTGAAAAATATTTTTTACCGGAATGTCATTTCCAGTAAAAGTCTATTTTACTGGATTATGGGACTGTTTTTACTTCCAGTAAAGCCGTAGTTTACCGGAATGTCGCCGGATTTTTTACTGGAATGCCACCGGTTGGTTTACAGGAATGTTACCGGCTTTTTACCCGAATGTCACCGGATTTCTACTGGAAGTTTATTTCCAGTAAAAGTCTATTTTACTGGATTATGGGACTCTTTTCGCTTCCAGTAAAGCCACAATTTACCAGACGATCACCATATAATAATATCTTTATTATCTTCGAAAAAATACAAGTGTGCGTGCTGGCCCATAAAAGCAAAGATGCTTGTATGTGAGACCAGGCAGCCAATAAAATACCGTGACACAGTGAACACTATAGAGAAACAAAACAAACAAACAACAATAACGTAGGAATGTGGGCAACGAATACGCACTAAGTAATTATATAATCATTATTGCGCGAGCGTGAGGCACCATTCTCTTACATTCCGTTTTACCGCACGAAAGGATGATATGTTCAGCAAAGACTGGCAAACTGTTGAAGATTGGCCGGAATTCATAGTGTTTTTTCTTTCTTTTTTTCGGAATTAAGTCAACGGAAGCCATTTAGGAGGAAGCCTGTGAACCGTGGTTGGTGCATGTTTACCAGATGCTGGACTATTCGGTAACAATAAAAGTGGTTAGTCCACAGAGAACTGAAGGTTCTATGGATCTATTTAACCGGGTAGATACCAGTGAAACAATTTGCACAGCTGTGGACAAAAGCAATCAGACCAAATAGGAACAACCGAGTTCTTTGTCGCAAAAGATATCTTTCAAGGTACTTACAATGCCGCTGGGTAAATTCCTAGACGTACGGTAATAAAACCGCGCAGGTGCACCACACGGACACACACATGTATGATCTCAGTAGCACGTTTAGCGAAAACCACGAACGCGCGAAACGAACATCCGTCGCCGTTGAGAAATCACGGGCACAGATCACGATGTCGTCCCTGATGTCGTCCCTGATGTCGTCGCCGCGGGTGCAGCAGATGTCAGTAGCACGCTTAGCGAAAACCACGAACGCGCGAAACGAACATCCGCCGCCGTCGAGAAATCCCGGGCACACACACGATGTCGTCCCTGATGCCGCCGCCGCGGGTGCACCATGGCGTCAGTAGCACGCTTAGCGAAAACCACGACTGCGCGGAACGAACATCCGCCGCCGTTGAGAAATCTTGGGCACAGTTTTTTTCGCTCGCTGGATGCTTCTGAAGCCGGACGGACAAAGAGGCGTAAGAAACAGGTCACGGAAAGATATTTTCTTTTCATCTGCACACCCAGCTGCTCTGGAAGATACAGGTCGCACACATGGAACGAGAATCCGAGACTGAGCGTTCGTTCCTGGCCGGCCGTTGCTCGTTGACGGACAAAGAAGCCGGTTTTCTTAAAAAAAATAAAAAAAGTCAGTAAAACGACCTTCTCGCATTTTCCCCACGACCCAATGCGAGAGAGAGAGAGGGTGCGTGGGGACTCGTCCTTGAAGCGAGGCACCAAGGACGCCCAGTCCCCGGCTCGCCTCGGCTTCCCCTCCCCTCGTGTCGGCTTTGAGTGAAGTTCGGTAAACAGGGAAGCGAGTCATCCGTTTCGGGTAAGATTAAAACCGGGTCGTCTGGGAATCGAAAGTGGCTGGCGGTGACATTCCAGCGAAATCTGGAAACCCGATGCCCATGAAATTACAGCAAAATCTGTTTTCGGCAAATAATCTTGCACAGACTGCAGGTAAACTGGTTTCGAATGAAAACGGGTGAAAGTGCCCACCTTTTTGGATCGTGAAAACAGTTCGCTGCACGCACTTATTGAGGGTTGCAACGTCGTCCCGAGCTAAAACTCGCACTCACGAGAATGCCGCCCGAGTGGTCTCGTACCTGCTCTGCCCCGACTTTTGCCTGTCGCAAATAGCAAGTTGCCGGTGATCGCTGCTCACCTTTTTGGATCGTCAAAACAGTTCGCTGCACGCACTTCTTGCAGGATTGCAACGTCATCTCGAGCTAAAACACGCACTCACGAGAATGCCACTGCATTGGCGGCCACCATTACAAACTCAGCTAGTCCCCCTGCTCGTCTTGGCTTCCTTGCCTTTAGCCGTTCCCCTTTCGTCGGCTACCAGTGAAGTTCGGTGTCTGGCAAGCGAGAGTGGCTTCCGGTAGGATTCCAGCGACGGGTAATCGAAAATGGTTCTGGCAAAACTTTCAGCGAAAGTATCTTCCGGTAGTATTTCCACCACAGACTGGTAAACGACGCTGGTTTCTGGTGGAAATGAGTGGAAATTAACCCGTTTCCACTGAATGTCACGAAAAGTTTTTGCCGGATTTTAACCGAGAGTGGCTCCGGTAAAACGTACACCGGAATATGGTAACTGAAAGTGGCGGCCGGTAATATATCCACCAAAAATCGGGTAAACTACGCTGGTTTCTGGTCAAAATGAGTGGAAATTAACCCGTTTCCACCGAATGTCACTGGAAGTTTTAGCCGGATTTTTCAATAGGGATGGTTTCCCCATTCAAGAAGCTTCGCTCCTTGGCACTGAAAACGTCTTCTTCATGGTCTGTGTGTGCTCGTTGGTGGGATGATTCTCATGGAGCTGCCTTCGGACGTGACGGTGGCCGTAAAAGCGTAAAAGTTCATGCGATCATCGTCGGTGCTCTCCGCTTTCCGAGATAGCACTAGCAGCAATGGGGAATTGGAGTAGACCGTTTTCTCCTCCGCTACGGTATCCCGGAAAAAAAACGCCGCAGCTGCGCATGCGCATAACCAGCCTTATCTGCATAGTTCAAGGCCTTGTGGAGGATTACGGAGCGCTACCCGGGTAAATAGCGGGCTGCGGAAACGGTCTACTACAATTCCCCAATAAACGGAAGTTGTCACGGTAAGACGGTTGACCAGCAAAATCTTCCGTGCGGATTCTGAAGATTAATTTTGACAACAAAGCTAGGTCAAACGTTACTTTATTTTGTACATAACCACTGTAAGTACACTATGTGGATCTGGGAGACTTAATGGCGGTTTTAGTGCGCGCACGGGAAGACTCTGTCAAACCTGCTCTGTCGATTTTATCCGGAAGCTTTGCACGGTTACCTTGGCAGCTGGCCAGTATCTTCGAACGTAATTCGCGATTGACGGTAATTTATTTTTATTAAGCTTTTTCGTTGTTGTTGTCTTTTATGCGAGGAGTGCAGAAACGTATTGATCGAAGTGCTATTTATTGCTGTCATGAGGATATATAGCGAAAAACAACAAGGAAAGAAGAAAGAACGAGGGATACAGGAGGACGGCTAACTGACAACTGACGTTTTAATACACTTTATAAAGAAGGAGAAGAAGAAAGAAAACTGTGGCGCTTGAACTGTATAGACTTCGTCCTTTTGTGTTGGTGGAGATGACCTTGAGATTGCGACTATATAAGGAGGTGGACTAAATAAACGAGTTAGCTGAGTTTGAGACTTCGTCCTGTCTATTTTCTGTCCCTTCTACGTTTTGATGTTTCTTCTCTACCCCAGTCTCAGGTTAATTCAACATGGTTAAGAAGAAAGAAGTTTCAGATGCTATCGCTTAAAAGAAAGAATAAAAGGAACACCCTCAAAGGCGTTCGGTATACCCATTAAAAATAAAATACACCAATAAGGAGGATTACTGTGATATCTTTGGGTGGTCAACCAGCAGGAAAAGAAAGAGGAAAACAATTATTGAGAGCATTATTTTTTAAACTCTAAAAAAAAGAAGCGGAAAAAAGAAAAAAAAAGGTTTAAGGCAAAAAAGGAAATTGTCGAGGAACACAAACACCAATCGCAGATGGTAAAAAGACGAAGATGAAGATTGAGGCAAAAAGGAGCATAAAACTTGCAAGCAGGAAACTTATAGTCAAGTCGTAAAATGAAGGTAGTAAAGTTCGTTTTGCGATAAGTCGATCGATGGGGCGCTGATGCACACAGCCGCAACTAGACAAAATTGTTTGAGTTTCGTACAGCTCACGTGTATCTTTTCGTCCTGAAACACCTTAGGATTTTGTTATGGCTAAACTTTGCAGTGCACATACAATCCCTTACGTGTATTGCTAAGGGGCCAGGTGGAGACGACCTCAAGGATAAGGCATGTTCTGGTAGGTCGCATTGCAATCGCCTAGCAATTTGCAATACACTTTTTTTATCCTTGCGTTGCATGGTCTGCAGCTACAAGTTGTTTTTCAAATGTTTGACTAGCTGCCCGTGCATCTTAAAAAACGAACCAGTGAGGTACTGAAGTCGATCGCACAGAAATACGTGTCTCAAGACACGTCGATTGTAATGATTTATGATGCCCATGGCAAACCGTCCCCATCTGTTGATCGCCATCTTTGATTTTCGGAGCGTCCCCTATATTCGCAGGAACATGCAATTAGCGTCGCAATTGTGGCTTAGCGTAACTGCAGTTAAGTGTGCCTTTGTAACGAGAGCATTATACCGGCTTCCGCCACTACTGCCCGCACGTAACATATTAGGCGATATTCACACAAAGCAAAAGCGAACGCGGGAGCCAAAACGAGTGTTAAAAAAAGGCAAAGCAAAAAAGGAAAAAAGAGGGAGCGGGGGGCGTTCACCCCGCAGTTATGGCCATATCCTGCAGTGTACTCGCGAGTTAAGACTTCATTTGGAGAGATCGAGAGCGAGGAGGACCGACGATGAATGCATTGCATTCATTGCACAGCAATACTAAAGGGAATGCTGCCACCGCTCGAAAGGAGACGCGTCCTCCTCTGGGGATACAATCGGCATTTCGGGAGAAGTTTCTCCGCCATCCCTTTATGCAGGGACTCTGAATAGGGATCGTGTTGCGCTTCGGGGACGGCCAGACAGTGACTTAACGAAAGTTCAGATGCCTGCGTTGATGGTTTTCCTCGGTTGTCTGTTTCCATTGTATATGAGGTTTTTAAAGAGGGGTCGAGAGAGACGTGATGCAGCAGGGTGTGTTCAGATAAGATCGAACACGCGAGTCCGGTTCGCATTTTTGTTTTTCTTCATATTTTTATATGTTACTCCCCAATATGTGGAGGGAACGAAATCACAAATGTTTTCTTAAAAAAACAAGAATCTCTAAAGAAAAAAAAAACACGACTGTCCCAAGACGGCAACGCCGTTTTCGGGCTTTGTCTGTTCTGTCAACTTTGACTGCATGTAATAGGCAAACTAAAAATACCAAAAAACTGAATATTTTTCAGGAAGCAGTGGATTATAGTTACTACATTCTTGAACGTTTACAGTATTCTCAAAATTATATATCGCGCGTGCCAAATTCACAAATGTGACTGCTTTAACGTTTTGACCCCATTTTTGTGACTCGTTATATCGTTATGTGGTAAGGATATTAAACTGAAACTTTTTTCATATGTCCTTCCTAAACGTGTCTCTTATCGAAAAATAAATTGCTGCTCTAGTGTATAATTCAAAATATATACAGCGCTTCAAACATATTCGAAATTGAAAAGTTCCGCAACTTCAACGTGCAATTAAAAAAAAAACCATCTTCGATCTTTTTAAAATTTGGAGGAATCACTCTCCTCTCCACCCTCGTAAAAGTCCGTTAAAACCATGTTGCATCATTTTGTTTCCGTCAAAAGTACAGCGCTTTGAAATGTACCTCCCCACGTGGACATGTTCGCCCAAGGTCACGGCCGCAGTGTGGCCGCCTTTCATTTTTTTGTTTAAAACTTCTCATAATGTCCTGTTTTTACTTGTGCACAAGTTCGAATTATACATCTGGACCGCTCTAAATGCATGTATGAAGTGCACGTAGCTCAGGACAGCACTTCGAAGCATCGAAGATGCGAACTAAGACGAGCCCGCCCTTCGTGTTTAATTGTGACATACGCCGCTGCACCGTCGCGCGAACTGAAACACAACCACCCGCACGATCTAGTGTCGATAGAAAGAAAGAACATATATAACCTGCCGCGTATTACGTGCGTGTTCGCCGTGTATAGCGAACGCGACCTATTGAGCCCAAACAACGGCGGAAGCAAACCGGAGACGCCGCGTCGCGCGACCGCACGGTCGCGCGAGCTTAAACGTAGATACCTAGAACGAAGCGATATACCATACCAGGGTTCGCGAAGTAAACGCAAGAACTGAACATAACACCTCGGTGGGATGATTGAGGATCAGGACCTTTACTACATCTTTAGGTAACTGTTTTAATTAATCGCTGACACCTTGGCTTGTCCACTCGTTCCGGCTGTCTCTTGGTGTGTCGTCTGTCATTGTTGCAAAATAAATAAAAATACATTGGCACTCAACATGTTCAAGCAGCGGTTATGAAATAGTGATCGTCGTTGCGCTTTCCGCGGTCCGGAAAACAGTTAGTTCCGAGTTCTGCCCCGTTCTGCGACTTCGCCATACGTGCCACTTCTGAATTCCACGGACGGCTCGCACGTTGCTCCACTCTTCCTTCTTCCGGTTCCGGAACTCTACAAGTTCAGTTTCATCCAAGTAGAGCAGCTTGACCCCTTTGAGATGTTGAGACAGCATTCTTGACATGTCTTGTCCATTTTGGATTGCCATGCTTGCCGGCTGTCGCAGGTTGTGTAGAGTAGCCTGGTGCTTCACAAGCCCTCCAACACCATCGCATGCATTTTTGCCGTGCCCAGTGGCAGAAAATAGCCATTTGGCTGCAGGGTACTTTAACTTTCTGAACTCGTGTAGTTGATACTTGTTCTTGAAGTGGCTCGCTGCTCCATCGCTTACAAAAGTCACTTGCAAGTGCACGGGAGCGTTGTCATCAAGCCAGTCTGTTATTTTTACGATTGCGCAGCAGGCGTGGGCGGAGTCGTGGCACATACCGTCGCTGATGACAGCGAAGCTACGCGTGGATTTTCTTGTTGTAGCAACGCATGCAAAAACCGAAACTTGCTTCTTATGCCAGTGGTAGGCTTGGACCTCATCAGGAAGAACAACCGTCCAATTCTCTGCAAAATCAAAATGCAGCACGAGGCTTCCCTCTTCTTCGCACCGCTTTTCTGTGTATATGGCTTTTCCTTGAATTGACCTGATCTGATTATGAGGAATTCATCTTCCTACCAGTGTCTGAAGTTCGTTCATGAATATCATTGAATCCAAAGATTTTTTTATCAGATTGCTGGACTCCCAGGCTGCCACCAAAATCTCTGCTTCTTCTGGGATTCCAAGCCGCTCGAGCGTAAAATGCCGGTCCTTAGGGCATCGTGCACAATCGCCAAGCCGGCATTCATTGGTCGGCGGGGAGCAAATGTACAATAATTCCAAGTCCGAGACGTTGACGTCCCTATCGCTCACGCTTTCAAGAGCCGCAACGCAAAGCTTAAAATTTGCGCAATATATACATACATAAACTTCTCTCTGGGGGGCACACTTGACCCACCCGGGGTCTTGACCCACCGGGGTCGCAAGGAATGAAACTTTGTGAGGCCAATCTTGGTTTCGGGGTGTGCATTTTTAAACACACGAAATGACTCGCGGATTGACCTCGTCATAAAGCGCTTGGACATGTACTGTTTTTTGTCATTTAGTAACACACAAATGACGTCTCTCTGGTTTGGGCTTTGTCTTGAGCAGCCCAGTTCGTCCTTAGTAAAGTACTCAAGCGCCACTGACAATTCCTCTTCGCTCACCTTGCATCTCGAGTAGGGATCCGGTATCGACCACACACCGTGGTCATCTCTCAGTTTGCGAGATTTGTTGATGAGGTACCTCGTTGCCTCCGGCACGGCACTTTCGATCTCTTTCCTCGTCAGGGATGGGTGAAGGAGCGTCAGTAGACGGCAGCGTTCCTGGTGGGAAGCACATGCAGCGTATGCCAGGCGAAAGTTCGTCATCCACTCGCTGCACGTGTTGCACTTATCTTGGGATGGTCCTGAAACGTCTGATGTCCCGTAGGCTGTTTGAATCCCCGTACGAACATCGGAAACCACGGCCTCTTCTATTTCTGCTTGTTTCCTCTTCCCATAGGACTCTCTGCAGCGGCTTGCTACTTGACTTGGTGGCTTGAGTGGTGAAACCTTTGTGGGCAGTACGTAGCGATTCAGCTTGTCAACGGCCTCACTTTCTGGGATAAATGCGTCCCCACCACTGTCGGAGCTCTCTGGTGCACTTTGTATTTCACCTTTGAAATACAGGAAACAATGCTGGCACAGGTAATCTGTTTCTGTCACTTCACCGGATGTCTCCTGGGGCAAAATCTTCTTCAGGGAGTCAACACCGATATCTCGCACGCTGCGAAAATTTCTCTGCATTGTGACTTTCTTTTTGTGTTTGCTGAGATAGTCAGCACAAAAAACTCTGCTGCCGCTGTAAGTCCCTGCCATAGCTGAAGACTCCGTTCTGACACGACGCGTATTAGCAAGGCGTATGCCACGCAGATACTGGACTCGCTCCCTTCTGCCCGACGCCGAAACAGAGAGAGAGAGAGAGTATGGTTCATACTTTATTGGTTTTGAAGTCACGAGGTATGAAATGAGTGCGTGCGTGCGCAGTCCGACCAAGACACGCAAGCGTAAACACGTGAAGTGTAGAGCGGCGCACGTTTACTTTGACTTGATGCCGCGCGATAGAGTTCGTTTTTGGCTATAGTTTTGTTCTTTTCTTTCGCAGCTAAGGTTCGCCATAATAAAGTATATTCCTCCTCCTCCTTTTTGTGTGTTTAAGGTTGGGAGCTTCTTGGTTCTGTGATGTGCCGGTTCATTTGGGATAGTGCGAGGATATATCAATATAAATGTTTAGGTTACAATCGGTTGGTGTTACGAAAAGCGTCTTTTATGGCCTGCGATCGCGCCCAGTCTGTTGCTTCCAGGCGTCCCGTGACTCGCCGCCCGGCTGTTCCCTCCCGGCGTCTCCGGTTTGCATCCGCCGTTGTTTGGGCTCAATAGGTCGTGTTCGCTATACACGGCGAACACGCACGTAATACGCGGCAGGTTATATATGTTCTTTCTTTCTATCGACCCTAGAGTCTCGTGCGGGTGGTTGTGTTTCAGTTCGCGCGACGGTGCAGCGGCGTATGCCACAATTAAACACGAAGGGCGGGCTCGTCTTAGTTCGCATCTTCGATGCTTCGAACTGCTGTCCTGAGCTACGTGCACTTCATACATGCATTTAGAGCGGTCCAGATGTATAATTCGAACTTGTGCACAAGTAAAAACAGGACATTATGAGAAGTTTTAAACAAAAAAATGAAAGGCGGCCACACTGCGGCCGTGACCTTGGGCGAACATGTCCACGTGGGGAGGTACATTTCAAAGCGCTGTACTTTTGACGGAAACAAAATGATGCAACATGTTTTTAACGGACTTTTACGAGGGTGGAGAGGAGAGTGATTCCTCCAAATTTTAAAAAGATCGAAGATGGATTTTTTTTTTAATTGCACGTTGAAGTTGCGGAACTTTTCAATTTTGAATATGTTTGAAGCGCTGTATATATTTTGAATTATACACTAGAGCAGCAATTTATTTTTCGATAAGAGACACGTTTAGGAAGGACATATGAAAAAAGTTTCAGTTTAATATCCTTAACACATAACGATATAACGAGTCACAAAAATGGGGTCAAAACGTTAAAGCAGTCACATTTGTGAATTTGGCACGCGCGATATATACTTTTGAGAATACTGTAAACGTTCAAGAATGTAGTAACTATAATCCACTGCTTCCTGAAAAATATTCAGTTTTTTGGTATTTTTAGTTTGCCTATTACATGCAGTCGAATTTGACAGAACAGACAAAGCCCGAAAACGGCGTTGCCGTCTTGGGACAGTCATGTTTTTTTTTTTTCTTTGGAGATTCTTGTTTTTTTTTAGGAAACATTTGTGATTTCGTTTCCTCCACATATTGGGGAGTAACATATAAAAATATGAAGAAAAACAAAAATGCGAACTGGACTCGCGTGTTCGATCTTATCTGAACACACCCAGCAATAGAAACGGAGGTTACGTATATGCTCTTCACACTAACGGCAAAAATGAGCTCGAAATGAACTCATTTCTGTTACATTCATAATAAAAAAAAGTTTGCTAACTTTTAGATGTAGCTTTTCTGGGGTTTAAGTTCGTGACAGGCGTGAAATTCGCAGATGCAGAATTTCGCAAAGGGTGGTTTTATATTGGTAGTCTGCACTTAATGCATAGTCCCTACAGGGTGGTTACTTCATCCATGGTTTACTTCTGTTTAATGTAATAGGTCGTTAGTTCTCCGGAAAATAGCAGGTCACGTTGACTAAGATAAAAAAATTTAATTATAAATTATTATTGTTGTTATACATATGATAGTTTTTTTCTAATATTTTATTTATGAATACTGCTCACCTGTAACAGTGGATGTGACGGGTATGGGGTAGAGGTTCACTTAAAATATAAAAGTTAGCACAAGGCTTAGAAATGAAAGCATAAACTAACCAAAGCTATACCGCGCATTAGGCCTTGTTGCGACCGAGGAATTCCCCAGGCGAGAACAGGCAGGACCGGCCCAGTACAGGAACCGTGGTGAACGACTCCAGGCAGGAACATAAGAAGACGGGAGGGTCTCCCACGATAAACTCTGTTTAATGGTTAGTCTCCACAATAACTTGAAAAGTTGAGTAATTAACTAGAATTATTTCATTATCTTTTTTCTTAGTGAAAATAAACACATGGTCTTAATGAGAGACTTGCTGAGCTTCATCGAAAACCACTCGATCAGTCAATTTCAGAACGACTTGAATCGGGGGAAAGTAGGAAACGCGAAGCTTACACTAAAGTTATCACTCGTGCAGCAGGCGCAAAGCTATTTTTTTTATAGTGGTGGGGAGATGCGGATGACTAGATGTCATCCACGTTTTTTCACCGCTGGCTTTGCGCCTGCTGCACGACTGGAAACTTTGGTGCCCCCCCCCCCCCCCCCGCATTTCCCACGTGCTTTAAGTCATTCTAAAATTGACTGATTTAGTTGTTTTCGACGAAGCTCAGCAAGTCTCTCATTAAGACCATGTGTTTATTTTCACAAATAAAAAGATAATTAAAGAATTCTTGTTAATTTGTCAACAGACCGGGGCAGTTATTCGCTCTTCTAAGTTCCGCCGAACTCTGCAAACAACCAGTGAAGACGACATTAAACTTGCAGTTTGCGCTGTTTTTTTAATTATGTTTCGAATAAAATTGTCACCCAATAATTAGTGACCTGGGAAGACTAAAACTACCCTCCCAGTTAGGTTAATATGCCGAAAACACGGCCTTACACACGAGAAGTTCCATAGATCTGTAACGCTATTTCAAGCTGATGTACGACAAATAATTGATTGGTTTGAGAAAAATAACATTTCTGTAAACTCAAAAAACAATATTGAGGTGTTTCAGAAATCTAAATAAAAAATGTAGTCTTGAACTTGTCTTTGTTTTTAACAGGAAAACAATTTGCGAGTCAGAGATGCATTAAATTGATTTATGAAACAAGTACAAAATATTTGCGGCTACATTTCGACGAACACATGACATGGGAACATCATCACATAGACTACGTAAATAAAAATCTAAACATTGTATCCTCTTACATTTAGTACAGGATATGAAAGGCAGCAAGTGCTGGTATAGCGCAAACGTTCATCAATCATTAGGACAATAAGTTCTTAGATATTGGCCCTATTCTACACGGCGGGACAAAGCGGGACGAAGACACCGGGAGATCGCCATATAGATTAGGTGCCCAGGTGTCACGGTTTACGGAACCTCTTTGAATAATAGAATACAATGGCTAAACAAAAAAGTTTTTCATGATTTTAAACAATAAGCCAGCTTGAAGCATTTGGTATTATGCCGTTGCATACATTATTCAAATACGTGGAATTTAACAACATATTACAATTCCCGAACCGATTTTAAGCTCCCCGTAGAAAAAAAGACTCCTCAGAAACATAAATAGGTTTTTCCTGCCTGTGTTTATACGTGCGTACATACATACACAACACGGAAAGATTCTGCGGATGTTTTATATTCCGCGAACATTAAATGACATATTGGATGAATTTCTCGATCCGTTTTTTTATAACCAGGTGAAGAAAAAATTGAAAAATATGGTGCGTATAAAATTATATTTGAAGTGGTGTTTGTTCCTACTCTTTACATGACGCATTGTTTTTCGTCTCCATCAAGATTGTATATTTTAAAAAATGGTGTATATCTAAGCCTGTCTAGTACAGACGTCGGTTTGTGTAGATAAGTTGAATGGCCTATAATCCTCGTGCTTAAAATTTGTGTTTTGCTTATAATTTTTGTATTGCATTTATGTTCCAAATTATGTTTTCTGATAATGGTTGTATTTCTTTTGTGTTGCAAAAATTGTTTGTTTAGAATCGTTTTATTTTTTTGTGTCACAAAGTTTGTTTGGGACGAATAACTACCTCTGGAAAGTGTTTATTTTATGCACATTGACGTTAACCTTATTTGTATGCATTTTTCTTTAGCAGACGTTTCCAATTTTCTGTGCTGTTATGGCGATAACCTTTGCCTAAAAAAATCGTTATTGTAATAGCTGAATTTTTGTAATATTTTTGTAATGGTGGCGATTAAGTGCCTGCGTGCCTGTTAGAATAGTCAAGATATGTTTACGTGTCTCTCTGCTTTAGCGCAAGTGCGGCGTTTTTTGTACCTCTCGCGGCTGTAGGGCAACGTAATAAAAGCTGTTCAAGGCTTTGACGGGCTCTTATATTTGCATTAAAAATACACGAAGGAATAAAATTATTATTATAATAAGTATTAGTGTAAGGAAGGAGTTCTTGATTTCATGTAAAACAAGATGTAAGATAGGAGTTCTTGATCTTTTATATCTTACACTTTGAGGATATTTCGGTTGTGGAAAGTAAATTCCTATGGTGCCGATTAACAAATATCATCCTTCCTTTGAACTAGCCTTAACTTTAACTGTACATGTAAATCGAAATTCCTAAGCAAGCTTCACTCGGGTAAGAAGGCTTCGCAATTTCGCGTCGGGTGACTGGTTATATAAGCATTTTTATAACTTCAATTGGGCGCTCATTCAGGGATTTTTTATATATATATATATATAATCAGGTTGCTCAATTCACTAGAATTTTACAAGATGGAATAGACCACTTTGTTCCTCTCAAACGTAAAACATATTTAAAATTTCCTTACTTGATTTCTCCGAATCTGAAGAAGCTTTTGAAGAATACATTTTTAAAACACTGGTAGCTCTAAATAAGAGAGGTAATTAAGACGATATAGGCGCATGTGCAAACATCAGCACAAGATTTACTTTAAAATATACCTGGAGTCAGTCGAGGCGGATTTAGGGCGAAACCCAAGAAAACGATTTCAACGTGTTCGCTCTCGTTGTGCAGCACCAGCGCATTCTGACCATCACTTGTTTGATGACGAGGGTAAAACTACGACCAACGTAAGCGACACTTCGCGTGTCACTTTAGTTATGTTTATCAGGACAATATAGATGGTTACCCGGTTAAAATTGCGCACAAACAGAAAGGAACAGTGAAGAGGGAAGAGAGAAGAGACAAGCGCAAACTCACAACTCGATGTATTGAAGAAGAAAGAACAGCCCGCGTTGTCAGCTCGAGCCGAGGCCACACTCGCACGGGGCCCCCGAGCACGCGGAGGATATATACACACCATCAACCGCACTCAAACGAATGTAGAAAGGCCATTTCCTTGTCAGTTAGAGCCACAGACTCTAACTGCTTGTCCTCGTCAGTTAGAGCCACAGACTTGTCAGTTAGAGCCACCACAATGGGAGGTCACATTTCTTTGCTGCCTCTGTATGAAGGTATGGTTCTTGAATGCATGCAAAAACTAAAGCAGAAAATGTCCTCTTGCTATGACGGGATACCATCAGCGCTATACTCCGTTAGGAGCGGATACCAGAAGCTACAAGAGCGACCTCCGGGCTTTCAGCGTCCTTCCCAAGCACGCGCGCTCGTGCAGTGCAAGCACTGTTCAAGTTCAAAAACTCGTTAAGATAAGTAACTCGATATTCAAAAACTCGTTAAGATCAGTAGTATTTCCTGATATTTGGAAGAAGGCAGTCCTTGTTCCTGTGTACAAGTCTGGCAATCGTGGAGATGTAAGTAACTACAAACCAGTTTCTCTTTTTTGTTGCACTTTTTCTAAGCTTTGTTAAATGTTTTGGTACACAAAACATTGTATTTTCGTATAAAAGAATGTAACAATCTCAAAGCAGTACGGCATTGTTTCTGGACGCTCGTCAAAAACGAATCTGATTTCATTTATATATGCGGCATCAAAAGCTGTCTGGTACACAGGGCAGCTCGACGTTATTTCCTTTGACCTGAGTAAGGCTTTTGATGTGGTATATCATTGATTGCTAAATCGAAACTTGTTGATATTCATGTTTTTAGAGGGCTCTACGGGTTGTGTCAGACTTATTTGTTAAATATAACATGTGTTGTCGGTGCATTAGTGACTTTTCTCTGGAGTACCCCAGGGTCGGTTTTATGCCCTATTCTATTTTCAATCTTTGTCAACGATGTATGCCAACATATAGCAAACTCATTGTTTTCGCAGTACGCAGATTACGTTAAGATAATTAGACGGATTGAGAACACTTCAAATTGTGAGTTGCTACAAGCAGATGTAAACTCATTTAGCAAATGGTATTCCCTAAATGGTCTGCTTTTAAACAGTACCAAAACAAAAGCCCTGTCGTATGGCCGTAAAACACAATTGACATGTTTTGCGTACAGTGTTCACTCAAATTTACCTTTTCGTTCGAGCGAAGTGCGGGACTATGGAGCGCTCTTTCACTTATCTTTAAAGGGGCGGTGCAACAATTTTATGATTAAAAGAATTTGCATCTTGTCATTTCTACGTTGTTTATCATGTCCCAGAGGATAGAAAAACACCTCCTTAATTAAAAAATGTCACGATTCCGCTGCATAATCGCAAAGCAAAGGTCGAGCTTTTTCCCCACCTGCAACTCCAAGTGGCGGCCGAAGGAACTACGGCGAAAAGATTACGTGACCTCGCTCGGCTCTAAGCTGCAGCCTAACGCCCGCTAATGTCAGCGGAGGGAGGAGAGGAAGCGTCCTCCGAGATAGCACACGGGAAGCTACACGGCACTCCGAATGACGTCACTGGGAGTGCGACCAGGTGTGACCCTGAAGGCTGGGAGTGAGTTGAGGGGTGCCCGAAATGCCAATATTTATCTTTTTTTACGCAACTAGGACACGCAGGCGAAATCTGATTTCTGTTCTTTACTTCAAAAATGTCAGAGGGCAACTTCCGCAAATTTTTGACCGAAGTCTGGAAATCGTTGCACCCCCTTATAATTTGACGGCCATATAGCTCGCACGACTGCACTTTGCCAAACTGGGTTTAACGTGTCGAATGACGAAAGAATTTTTAATCCGGAAAGTGTCCTGAATCCTTATTGCTCTTTAATGAAATCTCAACTAGAATATGCGTCATCTGTATGAAATAGAGGTCGTAGGACGACGCTCTGATGCTGCATTTACACTGGCGTTTTCTAATCGCAACCTCGAAGCGGATCCGCTCGATTTTATCATCAAATGCACGTGAATTTGCACTGCTTCTTTAAGCAACCGCGTTCGCGACCGCGTTGGTAATGCGGGTCAACTGCCAGTATGAATGCGGCGTTAGGGCTCCAACGAGTGCAAAACAAAGTTTTATCTGTAAATACAAATATTGCTATTTGCGCGATGAAACGCATGCATCCAAAACCAGGATAATGAGTGGCCTAAATGTAAACAGCCTTTGTCGACGTAGGGAAAAGGCAGATCTTGTATTTCTTTTTAAGACACTTCATAACATTTCCGACTGTTCTTAATTGCTGTCCCAAATATTTTTGAGAGTACCTCAGACGGTAACTCGTCTGACAATGTCCTTTTGTGCTCCCCATACCTTAGGTATTCTTTATCTCATTTGTCGTATGAGCGAAACATACAATAAGAACGCAAGCCGTCTAGGTAGTGTTTTGTGCGTCCGACTTTTTTAAGTCCCTCAGAATGATGCGTGAACTTTGAACTTTGTTCCATCCTAATTTGCCCGTGCCATTTTGTTTTGTTTTAGCGGTCCTGTAGAATTCTTTTATTTCAAATGCTGCACCTGAAAACTTTATTCATATCTCATTGTCCTACAACTGAGTTAAAGCTATTGATATAGCATCATTTTTTATCAAATATTACGCCTATGTTGCCATGAAGCGCAATTTATTCAATGTGTATTGTGGAGGTCTCAAAGGGGTACGAGGCGTCCGGGGAGGAGGCCGACTGCAAAACCACCACTGCGGATCCCGCTGCGCGCAAAACCCCGCTGCGGATCAGAGTCACCGCAACAGCGGGTTCGGCTTCTGGCTGTACCCACTGGCCGGAACTCACGAAGGGAGTGCACGGACACGCAGAATAGAGGGCCACCCGGGGGTTTATTGGCTCCGGTAAAACTACAGGAATAATAACGCTAGTAACGACAAGGGGGAGGAAGCCCTTACCTTGCCGTACTTTCCCGAGAGCTTAGAAGGAGGTGTGTCAGCAGAACGCGTGTCCAGAGGACGCGCGTTCTGAGAGCGGCCAAAGGACGCGTGCTCTCTCTCTCTCTCTCGCTGGCGGCTCCAGCCTCTTCCCCAGGAGGCCGGCGACCCCGCCAGAGGGAAGTTCCCTATGTCCCGTAGAACGGGAGAAACATGGGCGAAGGAGTGGTGAGAGCCCGCCAGAGGGAAGTTCCCTATGTCCCGTAGAACAGGGGGGGGGGGACATGGGCAGAGGAGTGGTAAGAGCTCGCCAGAGGGAAGTTCTTTATGTCCCCTAGACCGCGGGGGACATGGGTGGAGGAGTGGCGAGAGCCCGCCAGAAAGAAGTTCCCTATGTCCCGTAGGATGGGGGGACATGGGCGGAGGAGTGGCGAGGTCCCGCCAAAGGGGAGTTCTCTATGTCCCCTGGAACGGGAGTGACATGGGCGGAGTAGTGACGAGAGTAGACAACCAAGACGGCTGCCTCTCCTGCTCATGATAAGGTAAGCTGCGGTCGGAAGCCTTGTGGCTCCCGACGTCGCGCACGCGGCCCTAAGGCCGGATCGGGGAGAGGGAGTCAGAGACTTCCACAGCATGTATGTGACGTGTGGGGTGTGACAGTGCTAAAACGGGGAGGTCGTTCTTGGACACCAAACAAAATCAATTTTTGATTATTGATTCTCCTTGATTATTGTTATTAATATTTTTATTAGGTACCATTACGCCTACGCTATACCAACAATTCAGATATTTTGTCCGTCATATTACTCACCCCCTTGCTCCGCTCCAGCGTGATGTGTGTGTAAAGTGGCCCAATTTTTTAATAATATCAAGCGAGCGTCGACCGCCGGGCCGGCAGGCGCCGTGCCATGGAGGGGTGCAGCGATACGTGAGAAAATACGCTCGTGCGCATAAAGCTCTTTACGGTGCGAGCGTCGTCGGCTAGGATATTGCGTTGACCGCACACAGCCCCTGCTCCGTAGCAAAAGAGTGCAGGGCGCTGATTGACATTATTGTTAATCCAACGCCAACTTCTCTTTCTTTCTCTATCTCTCTCTCTCTCTCTCTGCTTCTCTTATCTGTTGGTAGAGCAAATGTCTGAAGAGCGCGTGCTGGCGTGATACTCAACTTGCGCGGCATAACAGTGGCGCAATGACGCGCTGTTCATGCTACGCCTGAGCAGTATCACGCAAAAAAGCGTTGTTCAGATATTTGCTTACAGGCGTTTTAGCTCTGCCAGCAGATAGGAAGCAGGGGTTGTTTGCGGTTAACAGAATAGCCTAGCAGACGACACTCGCACCCGAACGAGCTTTGTACGCACGCGCCCAATTTCTCCCGTATCGCCGCACCCCTCCGCGTCACGGCGCTGGCCGGCCCGGCGGTCGACTCTCGCTCGATATTATTAAAACATTGGGCCACTGTACGTACATACAGTCCTGACTCTCGCTCGTTTGTGTCTTCATACCTTAAACTTCACGATATATCATTTGCCATTACATAAAAAAACACCTCTTTATTCAACGTTTTTGTGTATCTGTGATGCTGCTGCGGTCCGTACAAACATAGCATACAGTATCTCCCTCGAATGCTTTCCCCCTCATCGGGCCTACATTTTATGTTTGACTGGCAGAGGTATAGTTCGACTTCATCCATCTGAAAATGGAAGTCTTTAAATACCCAAGTCGTTCGCTTGATGTCTCGGCTGGTGGGCGTGCGTGTTCTGCGCACCATATATATATATATATATATATATATATGTATATATATATATATCTTCAGTCTTTCGCAACCCTATCTCCTTAGACGCTCTGCGAAGATTCTCAAAAGCTCCTTTTCAGCTTACGGTGGACCGCAGCGGAAGCCACAAGCAAACGGAGGCCAATCCGGTGCCTCGTCGGTATCACGTGACCTTCGAGAGGGGCGCCTCGACGTCCAACGTGCTACAAGGTGTTCACGGCACCAGATTGGCCGCAAGATAGCTCGTGGCGTCCTTTGCGCTCCATCATGAGTTGAAGCGGATCCTCGCTCGGAACGAAGCGACATCGAAACCAGGCGCACGTCAACGTCAGCCGAAATCCCCCAAAGTCATCCTTTTTCTTTTCTTTTTCTTCCTTTAAGCCTTTTCGCGGGGTTTCGCTCGGCCGCCTGTCGTGGGCTATTTAACCGTGGAGGCGTCTTTGAGTGAGTGATGGGTCTCTTGGACGTTCCAGGACACCTATATTTGGGAACAGACTGAACGGGTTCGAAAGCCCGGTCGTGCTTGACGTCGCCACCCGCCTTTTTACGGCCTTCTTTTTGCCTCACTCTCATCGCAGCTGCTTCCAATGAGAAAATCCCACGAGGCCTGCCCACTGCTTCTGAAAGGAAGCTACGTAGTGTCATGCTGCAGTCCACAATAAACACTATTCGTTCCGTGGACGGCAAAAATATCGTACAATTTCAGCGACGGCATCCATTAAGCCGCCGTTGTGCGCCTCCTGGGTCTCATGGAAGCGCGTGCTCGCGTTCACGCCATGGTACAAGAAGGTCTCTGCCCGTCGTACATTTAGAGCAAAGTCCACGTATTACGAGCGCAAAGCGAAACGTACGTCCAGCCCCAAACAGGGCGCTCCTCAAAGCCGCTACCCGGCAACTCCCCAGGGGAGATTAAAAGGTTAAAAGGTGCGAACTGAAAGAGGACGTAAAAAAGACACACTTACAACAAGGAAAAGAGCCGACTACAAATTGATCTAATATAACACCAAACATCGTCAAAGCGTCGATCACCATCACCAATACACACCCCTAAGCAACGAGATAAAAGTTGCTATCCCTTTCGGAGCTAATTTCCCAGTGGGGAGTTACCTCCGAAAAGAAAAGGAAGACGATACTCCCTCTCCGCCATGCAGTTGCACCTCCCCCTCCCTCTCCGACTTTGATTGGCTTGTTCATCTTTCCTTCTTTTCCTAACAAGTTTTTTTTTTTAACATTTTTTACATATTAGTGTGTTGTAATTTGGATATTTGGCATTTCGACCATGTATTTGTATTTGTATGATAGTCATTCGTGTGCCATTGCTACAACGGTCCTCAAGACGAACCACTAGTAGGGCTGCGCCTCGATTAAAACTTGTAACCCGATTAATCCCCACCCTTTAATCGATTAATTATTCGATGATTCGTTGTCGTTCGTTTCAAAGCATAATATTTTTTTTTGCTTTTTTTGATGAATATCTGACAAACGGCGCAATATAGAATTGCGATTACAAATCAACCTCTGATATGTAGTTGAGAATAGTTCAAAGACACTCACACTGACAGATTATTACTTCAACGGCATAAGACAGAGATGTTCGTTGATATTCTCCGGCAAGAGTTATTTCCTGTGATTGTTCTTAATAATATCTGCTGCACTAAACGTAGACTCGCACGGCGTTGAAGAGCCCGCGACACTTGTAACCTTCTCCACTCGTCTAAAGTTACATATCTGGCCCCCACAGTTTACTTTAAGTTACATTTTTAACTAAAGTTTTCCCTTCATACAGGTGTACCCGTGTGCGTCCGCGTGGTGAAAGCGTTGCATTTTGCTTTCTTTTGTTTCGTCAACATTTTACCGATTAAACGGTTAAAAAAATTAATGGATCAATCGGTAGGTGAATCTATCAATTGCCCAACACTAACCAGTATAGTATAAAAAGCGACTCCCTTGCGCGACCCATGCCAACCAGCGAAGCGGGGCTCACCCCAAAAAAACTCGAGACATTGTAACTGGCAGACGGCGGCTGATCGACACGTGGGGCTGTCAACTGAACCGGCTGGCGACACACTGTCCCGCCTCAGTGTGGCCCGTGTCGACGCGTGACTTGTGTGGCAAAATGCTCCGCCGTCTCTCGTGTCTTTCTTTTTTTCATCCTTGTTTCTCGTCCTCTTTGTAGTGGCTAGAATTCAGTTGCCACAAACTCCAGGCTAGGAAATTCGAGACTATTACGTCCGCCGGATCCGCAGGCACGGTCGAACAAAGCAACAACGCCGGCGGCATGTGTGGCTTTGGTTACCTGGTTGATCTAAGAGCGGAGATATTGTTTCTTTGTTGCTTTTCTTTTGTCTTCGCAGGCACGTGCTTAGGACGGAGCGCATGGCGGTGTTCCGTCATTGGCGACAAACGTTTCCGCTACTTGCCAGATACGTATATTAAAAATGCTACATAAAAAAAAAACTTCCAATTTTTTTCTTTTTTTTTATGTTGTAGCAGGGAGTTTTAGAAAAGGGTATCTCAAATTGTTTGCGGCACGCTATCCTAAATTAAGTTTTAGAACAGAGGATCTCAAAGCGGTGGTACTCCAAAAACCTTAGGGCGTCCCACTGCGCCTGCGCGGTGCGCCACCCCAGGCTGTAGTCTGAGTGCAGCAGAGCGCGCAACAGTGTGGAGTGCCTGTGCTGTCGAAGCAGTTCATTGAAAAACCTGAACAAGAAACGGGATTTTGTATATATATATATATATATATATATATATATATATATATATATATATATATATATATATATATATATATATATATATATTATTAGTAACGGGTGTTGATTTTTAATTCGAACAGATTTATTTAAAAAAATCGTAAATGATGCACTGATACGGTTTGTGCAGGTGAGTTATACGGCCAGGGGTACATTATGTGGGTGGCTAATCGTTGCGATAAGTCGGCTAATTAATTAAAGTTCGTTAATTAACCTTTCAATTAGTGGAAATAAATATATGGTTCCAATTGTAAACTTAGAGAGCGTCATCGAAAACCACTAAATCAACTCTTTTTAGAACGACTTGAAGCTCGTGGAAATCTCAGGGGCGCGCCAAAGTTACCACTCGTGAAGCAGGCGCAAAGCTACACCTGCGGAACACGATAATGACATAATCATCCACGTTCCGCCACTGCTAGCTTTGCTCCTGCTTCACAAGTGGTAACTTTGGCGCGCCCCCGAGTTTTCCACGAGCTTCAAGTCGTTCTAAAAAGAGTTGATTTAGTGGTTTTCGATGACGCTCTCTAAGTTTACAATTGGAACCATATATTTATTTCCACTATTTGAAAGGTTAATTAACGAACTTTAATTAATTAGCCGACTTATCGCAACGATTAGCCACCCACATAATGTACCCCTGGCCGTATAACTCACCTGCACAAACCGTATCAGTGCATCTTTTACAGATTTTTTAAAATAAATATGTTCCAATTAAAAATGAACACCGGGTATATATATATATATATATATATATATATATATATATATATATATATATATATATATATATATATACATATATATGGGTGTTTTTTAAGCTTCTAAATAGATTTGTCTTAAAACAGCCGTAAGTGTTACATTTATGCCGCTTGTGGAGGTGAGTTATACGGCCAGGGGGACATATTATAGGGGGCTAATTGTAACGATCAGTCGGCTAATTAATTACAATTTGCTAATTAACTTTTTAATTAATGAAAATAGACATATGGTTCCAATTAGAAACTTGCTCAGCGTCATCCAAAACCCCTAAATCAGTCATTTTCAGAAAGACTTTGAGCGCGTGAGAAGCGTAGTAGTGCACTAAACTTACCACTCGTGGAGCAGGTACAAGGCTGGGGCTAGATAAGAGACGGAAAGATCGCGCGGGCGCCTTATCGCAACCTCTAGCTTTGTACCTGCTCCACGAGCGGTAACTTCAGTGCACTACTACGCTTCTCACGCGCTCAAAGTCTTTCTGAAAATTTCTGATTTAGGGTTTTCGATGACGCTGAGCAAATGTCTAATTGGGACCATATGTCTATTTTCATCAATTAAAAAGTTAATTAGCGAATATTAATTAATTAGTCGACTGATCGTTACAATTAGCCCCCTATAATATGTCCCCCTGGCCGTATAACTCACCTCCACAAGCGGCGTAAATGTAACTTTCACGGCTTTTTTTAAACAAATCTGTTGCGTTTAAAAAAACACCCTGTATATATATATATATATATATAACTGCGGTGCTTGGATTACGTCTCCGAATGGTGTGTTTGGCGTCCGATTCGGCCCATGCATCCAAAGCGGTCCCCAAGTGACGACAAATAACGCAACAAACGCCGGAGTCTCATGCTATAAAATGCCGCGATCCCAGCGGTTGGTGGCACAAGTTCCAACAAAAAACCCAAGCACGCATAGGTGTCGCTGTCGTCACGGCCTCCCAACCCCTGGTTGCCGGGGCTTCCGCGGACTGCCCAGCTGCAAAGCGACGCGCAGCATACCAGGCGTCTGCCACTTACACCACCGCTGCTGCGAATCCGGGAAGGGTCGCAGCCGGCGACAGCTTTGACTCTTCCATGACGTCGTCAGGTGATAATCGAGGGACTCTTCCTACGGACACGATTAACACACCGGTCGGAGATGCGTTTCAAGGCACCATAACATTAGTCGTCTTCTTCCTCTCAGAAGAGGCGGACACATGCGGTGAGAAGTGTTTATGGGGACCATGAATCGATTGTTGTTTAGAAATGTATGTTGTTGCAATCTGCGCTGACTGCCTAAAACGCGGGAGAATTTCTAGAGCGCGTTTCTTATTGCAGTAGTTATAAATTAAAACGTCTAGCAGAATGTGTTTTTTTTTTACAGTGAACAGAAAGCAAAAACATCATGAAAATGCTGATTCTTATCAATTAGATCGCAAACGACAGTCTGAAAGATTAATGATCGAAGAGTGGAACGGAATCTGTGGACAAGATAAGGCGAACCAGTGTTCAAGTACACTTTCTTAAACTCCCTTCACGCATCAGGAGTTTTGTAAGAATTTTAGCCGCGGATAGAGGTACGTTACGATAAGAATTTTAGTTCTGAATAAATGCAGATATAGATACATCCTTATATATATATATATATATATATATATATATATATATATATATATATATATATATATATATATATATATAAATATATATATATATGCAGGGTGACGGTAGAAAACGAACCAGGAGGATTTATATAAACTCGATATATATATCTATCGAGTTTTTTACTTTCTATCAGCTGTCCTCCCCTCCCCGATGACCGTATGAACCTTGCCTATGACATACACGTTAGTATCTCCTCTTTTACAAGCCTTTTCCTTCTCTCTCTCTCTTTCTTTCTCATACTCTTTTAATTCAAAAAGACGTTTTTTTTTTAAAAAGGTAGTAGGATTTTGACGAGTCTTATCTTTGCCATTAGTTTATCAGGATTGGTGGACATTAGATGAGAGGATAATCGTAACGGTAAGTTGACTAATTAACTAAAATCTTTGATTTAACGTATTAATTGTTGGTTTTAGAGGTCATGTTGGAGTTGCCGTAATAACGGTAATTTTAATTCAGTAAACCATGTCGGGTGCTGACTCAAAGCTCGCATGCTACTTCTACTTTTAATCCCTGCTGGTATTCTGTACTCAGGTTACACAAACTATACGGCGCCACAAAGCAGGTCTCTGGGTCGTTGTGTATAGCATCCTATTTCGCACCTTCACAAAAGTGTTGCCTAAACCAGGGCAGGGAGTGAAAATCAATGCGATTTAAATCGCGATTTAGATCAAATTGGGATGACCAGTTGTATCATAATAAATTCAATAAAACATTGCCCGCGAAAATAATTCTTCAAATAGTTTTCTTCGACGTTTGTCGTGCATACTGAATGAACGTTGCGTATTGCGCCGCAGTGCAGTTTGAGGATGTCCAATGATACTTGTCTGTTTGGGCTCTTCAGGCCTGGGACCTGGAATGAATGAAGGCATGATTTAGAGTTAGTGCTTATTGTCCAAGAACGAAGGGGGATTGCTTGAATGTGCCTTAAAGCTTCGCGAATAGCTACTTGCTTAGCAGCTGTCGAGGGTGTCATATAAGAAAATTTATGATCAATTTAAGTGAAAATGTGGGAATCACAATACCAATAGAGGACTGATTAAATGTTGTGGACGCGTCGGTGTATGTATGACGCGTAAAGCGGTGCTCATAACGTATGTATGATAAGGACAGTTGTCGTAGGACGACAGTGGGGAGCATTGATTTCTTGAAACACAACAGAAAACGTCCTTCGTATTTTTCTTCTCCAGTCTCGGGGTTTTGTCTTAAAATATGTTCAACCACCCCCAAATAGTTTGAGCTCTAGCTGTTGTTCATTGAAGCAGTATTTTGTCACATCCAATCGCTTTTCAATTGTTATCGTATTGGTAGGTCAATCGCCAAAAGTCGCTACCTTTCTAGCAGACGTCCGTGTATACCTGTGTCTTGAAAGAGAGTGCCTGCTCAACGTTTATGCCGAGAATTTTTTTTTCATTCGCGAGGAATTGACAAGTTAAGTCGGAAGATCTTTTTCTAACTTCGTGATGTCTTGCACACAAAAAAAAAATCTTCACCACGGATGAGAGGACCGCATCGGAGAATAAAAGCTACACAGCTTGGTAGCTTCCGATAGGTTAGCTGGCGCTAACTTGTTTTGCTTAGCAGCTGAGTAAACTAAGCAACGCTGGCAACGCGTGATGTGGGTGAGAGCACGTGGAGAACGTGGAAAGTACAAAACAAAAATTGGGTTGTGTGTATGTTTCTACAGCCTAGAACTTGGTCTGCCTGGGGCAACGAGACTCCCAGCTGTAGATGAGAAATTTAGCCAGTGCAGTACAACCGCTAGACTGTGGTCTTTAACGTGCATCACGCAGTAGGGAAACATGACCGCACGCCGGTATGATGCTCATCCAGATCAAAACGGGCAGGAGTGGGGATCGAACCCAGGATACTGGGTTCTGCAGCGCGAGCTTCCGCTCCATGTGCTCCGAGCTGGTGTGCGCTAGCCCACTCGGCCACCGATCTTTTTTGTAGCGTGAGCTACACTGGCCTAGGTTGAGCATTTTCGCGTGGCTGTCAAAGAGCCATGCTGCGCAAGCGCGAGGAGCAGTAACGTCACACGGCGAACAGCTGGCGCGCCGGGGCCGCCGCGCGCTCCGCCGCCACCACGCGCGCCTCGCCGGTCTGCGCATTCCAGAGTTGTGACGTGAAAGCCGCGGCAGACGCACTGGCGCCGCCGCGTGCCCAGCTGTCCGCCTCCGTTGCGCAGTAGCCAGTCTGACGCTGCACCGGTGCCGCTTGATAGCGCCTCTCATTTTGTGCGCATAAGCTCACGCTACGTATATCCTGGCATAGCCGAGCTAAGCCACCGCAATTATTTTTTTCTTTATTTCTGGTGAAGAAGAAATGAAAAAGCACACAGTCATTCACACACGTACAATTTGTTTAAGAGCGAATCAGCCACTTAGCGGCGGTTGCCAGAACATTAAAACCTTTTTAAACACACCAATTCATCTTGTATTGGCAACCAATGAGGGGGTTCAGGGAGTGCACGGTATACCTCGAGAGTATATGCCACACTTTCAATGAAATATTCTCCCACTGTCTTCGTATTCACATGAGCAATATTGTCACGAATGACAAGTGATGAGGCGATAATAACTGAAGAAACTGAACGTTTAATGGTGACGAACTTGTGCCCAAAAGTAAAAATGAAACAGAAGATAATAACAGAGCGTCGCGGGCGTCGAAAGCGGCGAAGCAGCAGGATCGAACGCTGTGGCGAAAACTGACCGCTGGCTCGCTACGCGAAGCCCCTTATGTACTATCGGGGAAAAATGAAATGCGAACAGAGGAGCGCGTGGCTTGCCGTACAGGCTGCGCCACCTGGAAGTGAGCCTAGGGCGAGGGTGCGTGGCCTACTCCGATGTGTTCACGCCCTTCGCTCGGCGCTCCCCAAGCTTCGGCAGTGCGCCTCTCAGTGCGCTGAAAGCTATCACCGCTATCTTTGCTGGCTCAGCGCGTGCGGTGCGAAGAAGCTCGGCCCACGCGCCGAGCAGACAAAGATAGCGGTGACAGCTTTCAGCGCACTGAGAGGCGCACTGCCGAAGCTTGGGAGTGCCGAGCGAAGGGCGTGAACACATCGGAGTAGGCCACGCACCCTCGCCCCTAGGCTCACTCCAGGTGGCGCAGCCTGCACGGCAAGCCACGCGCTCCTCTGTTCGCATTTCATTTTTCCCCGATAGTACACGCGTGAGCTTCTGGAATAATCGGCGCAGAAAGTTCGACGCGTAGAACATTCTGCACCTCGAACAAGCACCAGGATTCTCGAATTTGCCAGAACACTAAAATGTACGGAGTAAACAAAAGACGCGTCTCTATCCAGGAATCGAACCCTGGCTTTTCGCGTGGGAGGCAGGCACGATAACCGTTAGGCCACGCGCGCGCTGCCTACTTGGCCAGCTACGCGCGCGCAATATTAACGCTCATTCTTGTCCTCCACAGACTGTCCTTCACAGACTCGGCCACCGATCCCCCTGCAACATACACACAAGGGACTAGCCACTGCCGAAACAGCGGTACCACGAGCACGGTAGAAGAAATGTGTTTCTTCCACTGTGGCCACGAGCCATCCCACAAATTCTCCGCCACACGGGTCTGTGTCGCCATCTGGGAATCACGTTTTAAACTTTTTCAAGACGGCAGCCGGGATACGTCAACCTTAAGACACTGTTTTGTTGTAGAAAACTGCACATGTCTAAAATATCTCTATCAAACATTATTTAACTATCCCCATACCTCTTTAAAATCAAGAAAGCAAAATTTTCATAGTTTTCGTTTAAATTGACAGTTCTTTGTCGTATCTTGAAATCAAACTGAAGCCGACGTGCTGCACATTCACTGCACATTCATGCGGTTTCACGCTAAATTTAGAGCATAAATAATAATAATAATATTAATGTTTTATTTTCCGTAAAAACGCGTAGGACGGAGGGAGACCAAGGAAAAAAACTGCATCATGCGGCTTAACGGGCCCTCGGCCACCCCTCCTTACATATGGCAGCAGTGGCACAACAAGTAATGCAAAAAAACAACCAAAGGAAAAGCTAACGATTTGAGAGGTGACAACAGGACAATATTACAAAAAGGTGCGTCTATATAAGAGGCAAACAAAAACAAAATGCATATGTACATACAAGCAGAGCATAAATCAACTAAGCGAAAATTGAGGTTATGAAATATAACAACTAAGCAATCACATTTGAAAAAAAAAAGAAATGTAGGAGGAGAGGGAAAAAAAGGAACGCATTGAGGGATGCACGAAGCATTTCCCCCTGCATTTTACTCGTGACATTTCCCAGCCTAAATTTAGCAGGGTTATTTTTTTTTCTTACTGATTCTTGTTGAAATATTTCCCACTCAATTTAAGGAAATAATTATTCACTAAATGTAGCGCGGAAATTTTTGCCGCTAAATGTAGTAGAGCCGTATGATCCTACACGAAACGCACTCGGAGATCGGCGGCAAAACCTAGCGAACGAAGGCTATCGACTTAAAATGGAAACTTTTTTCTTTTCTCTTTTTTTATATTTTTTTTTTAATTTTGCGGGAGTGCTTTTGTTTTTCTTTTGCAACTCACTATCACAGAGATTTCCTGTAGCATACCTACAGGAATGACCAGCCGACAAAATAAAAATCGAAAGAAAAAGAGAAAACGGGGCGTTTAAACATTTCTGTCCGGCTGCGGGTCCAACTGAAGACGACGACCGAGCAGTATCGCAAACCCAAGGCACGAGCCAGGGCCCGCGGAAATGGGTCACGCCGGCAGCGGTGCTCTCGCCGGGGGTCGCCGGTGTATGCGCCGGACCCTAGAAGTGCAATTTCGGACGGGGTCAGGGACGCCAAGAAGGGGCAGCGGCCGAGGTGCGCGACTCGGAGGTGGTTAGTAAGCGACGGCGAACTGGGCCACGCAATGCGGGCGACGACGACGACCCGGGAGTTGGACCCTGTTTAACCAAGTCCCGACTGGATTTCTTCCTATACGGGCTCGGCCTCGAAAAAGCATCGGTGTCGTACGCTTACCTTCAGAAAGGGTGGCGAGTCCCCACGCATCGTTGAATATTTTCTATCTTTGGAATACGCTCCCCTTTCCATAACGCCAGGGTGTAACAAATACAAAAAAAAGTCCACAATTTCCACCGAACTATAAGCATAACGGTGGAGTACACTAAAAAAAGAAGGCCCGCGTGTCTACTTTCTCGCACAACACACGGAGAGCCATTCACCACAACTTACGGAGGCAGCTCAGCGAATGAGGATGCCGAAACATATGTTGAGACCAAAAAACGCAGTCTGAGTTGTGACATTAGGCAATGCAAAACGTCCGCTTCCATTGCTTAAAGGGATGCTGAAGTTGAACCGAAATCTGGATTCCAAGAAACACGCGGCAAAAGCGTACAACGGGGTGCTAGGAACATAACACATCACTCATACAGCGATATCTCAAACGGATGACCGTATTTAAAAAAAAAGGAGGCGCATTTGACAGAAATGTTTTTGTCATGTTTCTCCGAGAAGGAGAAGGAACGGCCTAGCGTCTTCTCCGCCTCGCCGCCTTGAGGGAGGCGAAGCGAAGAGAGGAGAAAACGAGATAACTTGACGTCACGCGCCTCGTCGGCCTCTTTCAATCTCGACCTCTTTTTTCGAAGTACGGCCGTCCATTCGAGATATCGCCTTACGAGTAGTGTTGTAGGGATTGTAGCGTCCCTGCTACATCTCCTGCATTGTTTTCTTGAAATCCATATTTCGGTTCACCTATCCCTTTAATGTCACAACTCAGACGTCGTTTTTTTGTTTTGTTTTTTTGTCTCTACATATGTTTCGGCATCGTCGTTCGCTGAGCTTCCTTCGTAAGTTGCGATGATTCGCTCTCCAAGGGTTGTGCGGGAAAGTAGACGCACGGGCTTTTTTTAAACTCTAAGCGTAATTGTGGCGTTGGTATTTTCTAGACAGCGGGAACTTCTCCCCAATGGGCGCCCGGTGCCTCCGCAAACAGGCGATAAATTTAGCCAGTGCAGCACGGCCGCTAGACTGGGGTCTCTAACGCGCGTCACGCCGTGTAGTGATTACACGACGGCACGCCGCGGTATACGACTCTCATCAACACCGAAATGGGCACGGCTGGGGCATCCAGGCAAGAATCCCTCGGTTCGGCAGCCCGAGCTTTCGCTCCAATAGGTTCCCCTCCGAGCTGCAACGAGTTAAAACGCTCGACTACCGATCCTTACCAACAGCGATCTAGGCCACGCATTGAGGCGACGACGACACGGGAATGGACCTTAATTATAACTGGAAGTCCCGATTGGACAGCCTGCTTGGTTTTTCTGCCTATACGAGCCTCCCGTCTCAGCTTCCGATGGAGCGCGCTTGACGCGATAGTAACCGTCAAGGCCAATTCAGTCATGCTGTGATTGTATGCCGCGTGACATACGCGTCGCCTAGCGTCGCTGCGCGTCTCCCGAAGCTGACGCGACATTCACGCGGATTTCGATTGGCTCCGATGGCTCGTAGCGTCCGCAGAGGTCCATCGTAAGAAGGTGAAACGGAGTATATAGAAAGCATCGGAGTTGCACACCTACATATTTGGACCGCTTTCTGCCGATAGGAGACCGCGGCCTTGCGAAATAGCCTTTGGCTATGGATACAAATTATCTTTTCTTTTTTTCGTCTTTTTTTTTCCGTTAATATTGTGGTTTTTTAGGCCTTTTTACACATACAAAGCAGCGCAACTAAGCGGCGCTGATTCTGTGCAAAGTTGTTAGTTTAGCAGCGATAAACCGCCGCAATAATAATAGCGATGTTTATTTGCAACTCGGAGAGATTCTGGCGGTTGCGGAGAGACCGAAGGTTCATACGAGAGCTTCCACAACAAAACAAAAAAGGCTTTTAAAAGTAGCAAGGGTGACGATGAGCTGATATAATATAAAAGATGCATGACTCTGTTGAAATATAGCTCGTGGGTGAGGGTGCGGCTTGATGTAGGAAGCAAATACTTTGCTACCCTACATAAAAAAAATTATATGAATCTATATAACAGCTGATATGATTATCCAAAAACTGATATGCTACATATGAAACTGATATTAAAAACAAATACCTCCGACTTGCATCACAACACCAACAATTTATAGGTAGACGTTCTCGTCTCCTATGCAGGAGACATCATCAGTGCAGCCAGGAACACCCGACTATACCCGTTTTCACCTTAAGAAAAAAGTGGGTGTGTCCCTCTCGTCGCATGCTTATTGGTCGCATGCCGTCGCACATATTATTCCGTTCTGCAAAGTAGTTCCGATAAAAGTTTGCTCTCTGGGAAGCTAGCGTTATTTAAGCTTAGATAAATTTGTTATTCTCAGTAGGATAAATAATATACCTCCTTAGTACGCGTGTATTCACGTAATTCAACGCCTCACAAGATCTGAGGATCGATGTTCGTAGCCAGCCGGCCAGCCGCTGTCGCTCGCCTTCCAAAATGGCGACTCCAACAACTCTGGCTGATCGGTCCGTGTTGTCAGCACTCTTTCCTGAAGACGTTTCCCCTCGGGTGTACTACAAACGTCACGCAAGTGGAAATGTCCTGTCGAGCCAGACAAGGCAGTGTGTTTTGAACGTTTATTCTTGGATGCGGCGGCAGTACCAAGAAAAAAATGTGGTGGAAGTCGTCAACCTGACTGCCGCCGCAACGGGGATCAGTGTTAGCTCGGTCTACGAGATCAAGCGTGGCTTCAAACGTGCCAACGGAGCTGTGAAATCTCCTTCAAAGAAGCGCCCGAAATTCGCTGAGAAAAGGAAGAGGATTTCAAATCACGACGCGTGCACGTTGACGGCCGTGAGAAGCTGCCTGCACAATTTCTTCCGTCGGGGGAGATCCCAACGTTGAAGAAAATCGCCGCTCGTCTCCAAGAAGACGACGTGCTGCCGTCCTGTTCCGGGACTACCCTGTATCGCCTGCTGAAGGACATGGGTTTCGAGAAACAGAAACGGAATCGCAACTCCTTCCTAATTGAGAGAGAGGACATCGTCGAGTGGAGGCGGCGGTATTTGAGGGCAATCGGAAAGCACAGAGCCCAGAACCGCAAGATCTACTTCCAGGACGAGACTTGGGTGAACGCCGGCCTCACAGTTGACAAGGTGTGGACTGACAGCACCATAAAGTCAGCAAGGCAAGCCTTCATGTCTGGACTGACGACCGGGCTAAAGGCTCCTTCTGGAAAAGGTGAAAGAGTGATTGTCACCCACGCAGGTAGTGACACTGGCTTCGTGTCCGGCTGCCTGGACGTGTTCCGTGGGAAGAAAAAGGGGGACTACCACGATGAAATGGACTCGAACAGGTTTGAAGCATGGTTTCTTCATCTGCTGGACCACATCGAGCCTAACAGCGTAATTGTTATAGACAACGCGCCGTACCACAGCAGAAAGGCTGAAGCTGTTCCCACAACTGCAACAAAGAAGGGCGAGATCCAGCAGTGGCTCTCTTCGAAGAACCTAGACTGGACTGCCACAATGAAGAAAAAAGACCTTCTGAGCATTGTGGCAACGGTGAAGGATCGCTACACAAAGTACAAAGTTGACGTCATGGCTACGGACGCCGGACACACAGTGTTGAGGCTCCCACCGTACCATTGCGAACTAAATCCCATAGAGTTGATATGGGCACGAGTCAAGCAGGAGGTCGCCTCCAAGAACATCACATTCAAGCCCAATGACGCTGAGCGGCTCTTGAGGAAAGCAGTGGACAACGTAACAGCTGTCCATTGGCATGACTGTGTAGAGCATGTGAAAAAAATGGAGGCGAAGTTTCGAGAATGTGATGTCCCAGAGTCGAACCTCGAGCCAGTCATCATACCCCTCGATGCAAGCGACACGGAGGAGGAGAGTGGAGACGACGACGAAGCTGACGACGAGGACGAGGGTGAAGAGATCTTCGGTGTTCAGCCTTTAGAATGGAATTGACCGTGACAACTAATGTCCCCCTAGGACATGTTCTCTCCTGAAAGTGGCTAGAACTTTGGACTCTGTTTGTCATACCCCAGAACACAAAGCGGTCCTTTTAAGGACCATTCACATACTGCAAAATCGGATTCCCGACTTCATACACGCCTAACCTCCAGTGTCATGTTGTTGTCGTGATTCTACCTTTCATTACGTAATAGCCTTGTTCATGGCTTCTCGAGGTCTTTGAAATCAGCTGTATGTATTCCACTGCACCGTGAATAACCAGTACAAAGATTCACCCTACAAAAAAAAATGTGCAGTTGTACTGCACTCGCTAATTTGCCCATCTACAGCAGAGGTGTCAGGCGCCATTTTGGCTTTTTGCTTTCTAAACATATATGCATACAATTACACTTTAAGGGTCGTTTTCATTCAAGAAAGAAGACGTAGTGTTGGCGGCATGCCGAAAGTGGACCATTGTTCCGCAATGTGACCCTGAGCGTAACATTTCACTTGCTCACCTCATGCATATTCAGTGTCGCTTACACTTCATTTTGAGGTCTAAACATTATGTTCAGCCCAGTCTTTCATTGAGATAGCTCCGTTATTGCAGTGATCAGTTCTCCAGGCGGTTTGTGGGAAAGTAAACTCACAAACTGCCATCCACATGCCTTAGGGTCGCTCTGGCAATAAACGTATCTCACATCCACCATGCTGTTTCAGATTATAATCGGGATTCTTACCGCCATCCACACACAGGGCCACTCGGGCAACAAGCAGAAGCTTTGATGGGATCCTGGAAGAACGTATCTCACATCAACCACGCTGTTTCTGCTTATAATCAGGATTTGTACCACCATCCCCACACCACGGAACTTAAGAGAACAGAATTAAAGAATAAAAATTGAAATTCACCGCGACACACAAGGAAACCGATTGCCCACTCAATATATACACGTGAACGTCAACGCAATAACGTAAACAAAGGTATATTAGGACAGAATAAACTATGCAAACTTACGTTCGTGGCTGGTAGCAGATCTGATCAATCCCAGTTCATCAAGTTTGCGGCGATGTCGATGATGTCAGCTGATCTTTTTGCTTTAGCGCTCCATGGTTGCCGTTAAAAACTGTAAATACGCTAAAACTGGCAGACATTGATTTTTTTTCTCATGGTGTTTTTAGAAAGCCGACGGTATAAACAATGTTAGATATACAAAGACATGTTTATTGAAAACAGTTTAAAGAAGCGATGCAAAATTGTGCATAGCATAAGCATGTTTATCAGAAACAAACGCTATTTAACGAGGTATGTTCTAGCTTTTTGCCACTAGAGGATGCTGCAGTGCTAAATTCGTTTTGGTTTCGGTCTCTAATTGTGGATCCCACCACCTCCCGACGGAGAGTGGTGAAGTCTACGCGATATCGCGCCATTTCATTGGTGGAAACCCAGAACACTCCGCCACCGGCCGGACTTGTTTTACTTCGGTTCTTAAGGTGAAAACGAGTATAGCTACCAGCAACGAAAGGCTCGCTTCGTCCTTCTCTTCATCTGTAGCGCTGGTTCTGCCGACTTCTTCGTCCATGGGATACGGGAGACATCATCATCATCGAGAGACATCGTTGGCTCTCGTTTCAACTTTTTCGTCCGTCGTAGATGGGAAGGTAAATGAAACGTTATTTCAGGATGTCGGTGTAGACGTCGGGGAGGGGGCCGCGGTTAGTATTACAGGCGGATGGGTCACTGCGAATACACCATGATTCCAGAAATCTTCTGGGGCCCAACCGTTCTTCACGTGCCAGGGTCATAGCGTTCGCGAGGTCAAAAGTGTGACCAGTCGTCCAACAATGGTCCACCAGTTCCGTTTTTGATCTTGTGGCATGTGTTGCCTTCTCCACGTCCCTTTTGTGCTCTTTGAGGCGAGTACTCCGTTTGCGGATTTGCTCTTCCGATGATTGTACTCCAAAACTTTACGGCCTTCCCAAAATTCACAAACCCGATTGTCCTCTACGACCGATTGTGTCGTTTGTTGGTTCCCCACGTACAATCTATCTAAGTATCTAGTAGAGCTGATTTCTCCCATAACAGGGAATAACAACTGTACAGTTATAAACTCTCGCAAATTTGTTGACCTGATTCGAGGTCATTTTCTGGACAAGGGAGATGTAATGGTCTCGTTTGATGTCATATCTTTGTTCACTAATGTTCCGACCACTCTCGCAGTGGAAGTTGCTGAAACACGCCTGCGCAATGATTCCACACTTTCGGCACGGACTTCTCTTAGAGTTGAGGATATTGTCATTCTTTTGCGCTTTTGTCTAAATCAAACGCATTTCACCTTCCGTGGACAATTCTATCGTCAAATTGAAGGTTGCCCAATGGGTACTCCGGTATCTGTGACCTTGGCTAATCTAGTGATGGAACACATAGAGCAAACCGCGTTAGAGGTAAAAGCATGCCCTGTAAAATTCTATCGACGTTACGTAGATGACACTTTCGTTATTTTAAATGAAGATCACGTCAACGACTTCCATGCAACCCTAAACAGCATTGAACCTTCCACACAGTTCACGCGAGAAGTAGAACAAAATAACATGCTACCTTTTCTGGACGTAACTGTTTGCCGAAGTGATACCGGTCATATTGAAACCACCGTGTATCGTAAACCTTGTGATACCGGTAACTTTTTGAGTTTCAATTCTCACCACCCTGTGGAACATAAGCGAGCTGTTGTAAGAACTTTAATTAGCCGATCAGCACATTTCCCTTCAAATTCAGATTTACGAGCATCGGAAGTTCAGACTGTTGTCGGATCCCTATTGAGGCGCGGGTATTCAAAAGGTTTTATTGAAAACACGCGCAAACAGATGCAGCAGAGAATAACAAAAGCAACTAATAATTACAAAGCAGGCGTGGTGACTATCCCTTATGTAAAAGGCGTCTCAGAATCTATTCGCCGGTCCCTCCTGCCATTAGGTATACGAACAACCTTCAAAAAACATATAAAGTTACGTGACCTCATTTCGAAGCCAAAGGATCCCACCCCTCCTGAATCGCAAAGTGGTGTTGTATATAAAGTGAACTGTCAGGACTGTGACAAGTGTTACATCGGAGAAACCGGCCGCAAGCGGAGTACCCGCCTCAAAGAGCACAAAAGGGACGTGGAGAAAGCAACACATGCCACAATGTCAAAAATGGAACCGGTGGACCATTGTTGGACGACTGGTCACACTTTTGACCTCGCGAACGCTGTGACCCTGGCACGTGAAGAACGGTGGGGCCCCAGAAGATTTCTGGAATCATGGTGTATTCGCAGTGACCCATCCGCCTGTAATACTAACCGCGGCCCCCTCCCCGACGTCTACACCGACATCCTGAAATAACGTTTCATTTACCTTCCCATCTACGACGGACGAAAAAGCTGAAACGAGAGCCAACGATGTCTCTCGATGATGATGATGTCTCCCGTATCCCATGGATGAAGAAGTCGGCAGAACCAGCGCTACAGATGAAGAGAAGGAAGAAGCGAGCCTTTGGTTGCTGGTAGCTAGTCGGGTGTTCCTGGCTGCATTGATGATGTCTCCCGCATAGGAGACGAAACGTCTACCTATAAATTGTTGGTGTTGTTATGCAAGTCGGAGGTATTTGTTTTTAATCATGATTCCCGGCTTTTGGAACATTTTTGCATATGAAACTCATATGAAATATCCAAAAACTGATATGCGATATATGCAACTGATATGAAATACCCAAAAACTAATATGCGACATCTGCCGACGGTTATAAAAATGCGTCGAATAAGCATATCAAAAATAAATTTATACAATTATTTTTCATAGGGTATGGTGAAGGCATACTACATTCCGATAATACAATGGCCTCGTAAAGGAAAGCTTCGGCGCATTTTGAATGAATGGATGACCAGCAAACTTGAGTTTTTCCCCCATTGATTGGGAGTGGTGAGAGGTGCCACCTATTGCCATGAAAGTCGAAATCATCAGGCATTTGCCCGTGGAAGGGCGCGCTGCACCCCGTTCGATCGAGGCAAAGTTTGCTCTATATGTATTGTAGCTTTTTTCCTAAACATTTTTAGAACAAAAGGATGTCTGGGGGAAAATATATTAATTAAAGCGCCTTCATACAGAACTGGTTTAATAAAAAAGCAAATGTTGATGCGATTTAACGAAATTAAAAATTTGTGGACACAACAAACCTCTAAATGAAATGTAACCTAGGGTGCCATTATCAACACCCGAAGTAACCAGTAGATGCTGATGAGATAGGGAACTTTAGAAGGGTAAAAGTTCTCTGTACTTTTTTCACAGTACGAGCATTTTTAGAAAAACGCGATAAGACGTCAAAATCATTTCAGCGGGTGTGCTCAAAATAATGTTTCAAGTGGGAACTTTCTCAAATACGTCCTTAACGGGTCACATTATCGCATCAGATGCTCAAGTCTCAACTCCAATTACGCAAATAAAGGACTTGCAAAAATGTATTCTGCCATAGTAAGTTTTCTTTTTCTTATCGGAGTCGAGACTTGCAGTTTTATTGCTCTAATGTGATGAGTAATAGACGTATTTGAGAAATAGTCCTACCCACTGTCTAAGGTCGCTGATGTTTGCGGGCCATTTTGGCGCGGATCATACGTTTTTTTTAATTTTAGGACACCCGATAAATAAAAATGGACAGTTTCATTCAAACACTGACAATGGTTTATTCCTGAACCAACTCAATCTTTGGCACTCCACAAAACATAGCTGGAATACTTGTTTTTTTCTTCTAAACTTGCACATAAAAAACACCCTGTTTTATTGGTCCACATGCCGTCATAGAATCCACAATATTTCTTCAACGTTACATAAGCCATTCTTATAAATTAGCATGCATAACTGAGCAATGCAATGCCAACACTTGGCAGTCAGTTTACCCTATTACACAAATGTTCATTGGTACAGACGAAACACTAAAGAGCAACAGCCTACTCATCGAGGGCTTTCAGGGCTTTCTTGTTTCTCTTATTCATTTGTGTACGAATGTCAATTTTCTTTTCGATGAAACCATTGAGCAGGACATTCAGCAACTTCTCCAGGAGAGTTGCAATACTGTGTATGTGTGTGTGTGGGGGGGGGAGGAGGCCATAGAATTTGCCACTTCAGCTTCACTATGACATTCCATGACTACTCAAGCAATGAGGCTTCAACCTGATGATTGAACTTGCTTGCAATAGCCGCTCCAAGCTTCTTCACAATGTGCGTAGGTAAATACATGCGACCGTTATCATACTTCTTCAACGCTTTGTTTTGCAGGTTCGTTCTCCAATTAAGTGCCTTGATTGCATGCTGATTTGCTTCAGCCTGGGGTGAAGAATACACTTTTTTTAAATCGCAGGGTCAGAAGGCATTGGTTGTTAGAACGCGCGCACACCACGAATGCCAGCAGAAGCATCTTGCTGGAAAGCGTGTTATTATGGTTCTTAATGAGTTCGGGAAGTGCAAGCACGTTTTCATATCAAAAACTCTGCATCTATAAACTTCTACGGTCTGGAAAGCTGCTCCAAAGCAGGAAGAAATATGTTGAAAAACTGGTCGCCTTGAACTAATCCCAAGATTCATCGACATTGTAGGAACATAGTCAATGGATAACTGAGAAGTAAAAATTCATATCTAAAAAAGCTCGCGCTTTATATCTCCTCGATCTCTGACAGTCTCCGTTGATGTTTATATGCAAATAGAGTGTACATACGTACTCTTTATGTGGTGACATGGACGTGATACGGTACGTACACCTTTGGAAAGCACCATATGGTTGTCCTTATCTAGTCCTTCAACGCTACCACATGACTTTCTAAGTGAATTCGGGGACAAGAAAAGATTATATATCAATCAATCGTCTCAAGCCCGCCCACACTGCACAGATTAACATCTCCTCAACATGACGGCTCAAATCTGCACTAAGCGGCCCCAGTACACTTAAGCCCAAGACATCCTCTTGCCGTCATGTGCACTGGCACTTGCCGTCATGTGCACTTTGCCTTCCGGGAGGGAAAGTATTGTAGAAACATAGACTATGGAGAACGACGAGGTGCAAAGCCATCTCTAGAAATGTTGCTCGTACTTTATATCTTCGATTTCTGAAGACTCAGTAGATGCATATATTTAAATGAAAGGGAGTGTACAGACGCACACTTTATTCCTGCTGAAGTCGTCTGTCGTGAAAATGATTGGAGCACACACATTTTTTGCGCAAAGGGTCCGACTCAGTTTTATCCGACCCATGCTTTCTGGAAATGACGTCAAAATCTGCAGACCTGCAGCGAACTACCCCTTTTCAGAGTTTGAATTGATATACCCAATCGTTTACTTGAGAGGCATCGATCGAGAACAGGAACGGATATCATAAATGCCGTCTACTCAGAAGCGTAGGTTCTAAAAAAAACGAGAGGACAAGTCCTTTCCCTGCAATCCGCGGGTGTTGCAGCCGTCCACATAGCACAGAGTCTCCTCTATAGGAAAATCGGCGGTCATATCTTCCTTACAATCGTTATAGCAGAGCGGCTCCGGTTGAACCACATTGGCGAAAAGTCAGGCGCAAGTCAGAGCTGCATCAGCGCCGTTTTGCAGCGCCGATGCGGCGCTGCGCTGTATTGGGAAGGGGATTCAGCCGTCGGGCCCCTATGTCGCTAGACTGAGAACTACACAGATGGGGACACGGCCGCGCTACATGATAGAGGGGCTTTAGGCCGGGCTAGATTCGAGCGCTTCTTCTTCATGAGGCCTTTTCTGTCGCAAGATAAAACTTGTGCTTTTTTTTTTTTTTGGGGGGGGGGGGACGTGGCACCTTGCTGTTCTCGCTGTTCCACCCTCCTTACCGTGCTGCTCAAAGGGGTGTATTTCTCGAAACCAATGGTGTATTTTCGTGTCCCGAATCACACACCAACATCCGGAACGGCTTCTGGTGTGTCTTTCCACGAGCGATGAATCGGTAAGGACCAAATGAAAAGAGAAGATACCAAGAAAGAACCATAGTTGACGAAAAGTACCCATCTACGGTATGCGCGTAAGGTCATCTGCTTCCTTAGTGAAGCATGTAGCAGATTATTGCTTTGATTGCAATTAAATGATTAAACAAGATAATGCTCATATCCTGAGATTTTTGTGACGTGGCATTACTTCGGGGAGATTCAACTATCGAATCTCTTTATGGCTAGGGTTCCGTGGATTTATTCTGTGTGTGACCAAAAACTGTACGCCTCTACCACCGCATGCGCAGCACTGCCCACGCCTTCCCCGTATAAAAGATTTGAAGTAAATAACTAAAATAAAGTGTTGACGAAAACGCGTCCAAGATGCAATTTGTTTTAGGCTATTGCTTTAGAACAGTTCCTGCTGCAGACGCCGGCACGTGCGGCGCGTGGAACACCATTCCCTGCACTCCCCTTGATGCTTGGGTAATTTAGCGGTAGGTCTATTTTACTTCACTTCTCTCGTCGTAATGGGGAGGCCGCGTATAGTCCGGACGCCCGAAGAGCAACGCGCCTACGAAGAGCAATGGCGGGAACGGCACCGAGAATATCAGCGGCGGCGGCGGGCGGCAAACACCACCGATGAAGATCGTGCATAAAACGCCGAGCGCATGCGGCAAAGCAGTCAAGGACTTCCGGCTGCCGCACAGTGCGGACGTGCTATCATGTGCTCCGACGGAGCGGTTCCAGCGGCCCACGCCGGCCGCGGTATCAGGTTCGAAGATGGCCAAGATTACCAGTTCATGCTGCCTCCCCTGCCCACCGGGTACGTTGTCTTAAATACAGTTTTCTTACACGCCAATATGAAAGGCCGACCGTATCGCGTTGAAGATTTCCGGGACGCGCTGCATCGTCATGGTACGCTCCCCGAGGTTTCGGCCATGGGGGCGTACCAAATGAATCATGTATGGGCGGTAACCTTCAAGTCGGCGGAAGGAAAAAAGAAGATGCTGGAGACGCCCGAGCTAATCGTTAAGGGTCGCCGATGCCTTGTCGTCGACCCCTCCCACCAAGACGTAAGAGTCAAACTATACTGGCTCCTCTTCAACGTGGCCGACGATGACGTGAGGGAGGCGCTGACGCCCTACGGCCGGGTCCTCGAGGTTGCAAGGGAACGGTGGCGCGTGGACGGCTGCCAGAGCTTTGGTACCATGACGCGGACGGCGGTACTACGGCTGAAGGTGGGAGTGACTTGCGAAGACATCCCTCACCAGCTGCGGGTGGGCGGCGAGCTCGCGCTCGTCGTCGTCCCTGGCAGGGCCCCGCTGTGCCTCCGGTGCCAACAGACCGGGCACATCCGGAAGGAGTGCCGCGCCCCGAGATGCAACCTCTGCCGCCGCTTCGGTCAAGAGGCGGCTGAGTGCGTCCGCACCTACGCGGCCGCCGCTGCTCCGGTGGGGAGCTTGGAACGATCCGAGCTCCTGATGGACGAGGGAGAGACCGAGGATGCGGCCACCGGCTCCACGGTCAACACAGACCCGGGGGCGAATGCCCCATCGGCATCAGAGGGAGAAGCCAGCTCGGGCGTCACAAACTCGGAGGCACCTGCTGCCGCGATGGAGCAAGGGACGCGCCAGGAGGAGTCGGAGACGGCAGCACCCGCACCTACCGGTGCGGAAGTCGACGACGACAACTCCGTCATCAAGAAGACGGCTGACGACGTGACCATGGCCAACGCTCCGGCTGGCAGTGTGGCAACGAAGAGGACCCGAGACGCCGGCAACGCGGACAGCGACGAGCTGAAACGGGTGGAGCCGCCCCCAAGGCAGCGCCCCTGTGTAGACGACGTGCTCCCGTCAAACCGAACGCTCCGGTAGACGACAGGACGGCCGCTAAGCCTCCGCCGTGAGGCGCACGGCAGAGTTCGTGAGGGGCTCGGATCCAGTGACCGCGAGCGACGGGTGCCAGTGTCGCGTCGCGACAGAAAAGCCGGGCTCTTCATCCGAGGTAAGCATCATACGGTCTCTCTTTTCCTGAATGGCCACGATGTTGAGCGCCCCTTTTCGGGTTGGGACTCTTAACGTCCGTGGGCTGTCTGCCAGACGCCGGCGATACCAGCTGTGCCGTCTGTTCGACGATCACGAGCTCGATATCGTCGCCGTTCAGGAAACCAAGATCGAGAGCCAGGAGCAGACGGACCGTATGGTGCAGCCTTTCCGAACTCGTTTCAATGTATGCGTAGCACATGCTGTAGGGACATCGGGGGGGTGCGCTTTGTTTTTGCGAAAGTCGCTGGGGGTTCTGGAAAGTTTTGTTCTGTCCTGGGCGTATGGACGATTGGTACTGTGCGATTTCTTCTTTTCTAACGCCGACTGGCGGGTCATTTGTATTTATGCGCCGACCCGCGAGGGCGAGCGCAAGGTTTTTTTCAAGGTAGTAGCGAATACCTGAAGTGTGACAAGTTTATCATTTTTCTTGGTGATTTTAACTGCGTGTGTGCGCCTGAAGACCGCGCAAATATGACCCGGGTTCGCGATCAAAGCGCCTTTTATTTGAACGATGTTATTTCGAATTATTCATTAGAAGACGTCGCTTATGTTTCGTCCAAAAGTAACGTCCATTTTACCCATTTTCAGGGTTCCAGCCACGCCCGTCTCGATAGGGTATAGGTTTCTGTCGATATCGTTTCAATGTGTAATCAATATTCTGTAGTACCAGTTTCGTTTAGTGATCATGCTCTTGTCATGTTCACAATCGGAAGCAAGTTTAAAAAACGTAGGTGGAATTGGTCACTTTGGAAAATGAATAGTAGCCTTATCAATGACAAAGCTTTCAGAGCTCACGTAGAAGCATTGTTTATAAAGTTACGCGAGGACGAGCAAACAATGGTGGGGGGGGTGCGTTGGGAATTTTTTAAGGAGGACGTAAAGCTTTTTGCAATAGAGCGAAGCAGCATTTTAAACTACCACAAGCGGCAGAAAGAGAGGGAACTGAGGGACCAGCTAAATGTTCACGTAAGAGAAGAAAGCGCGAAGCCGGGGGAGTTTTAAATGAAATCAGACAGTTGAAAAATCAGCTCGAGTCACTTGACTGCTAAAGATATCGAGGGGCCATCGTCCGTTCGCGATCGGAGAAGCTGTGGCTGGGCGAGCGGCCCACGAAGCGTGCCGTGAGCGATGAAAAGAGGCACGCTCGGCGTAACGAGATAAAGGAAATTCTTTACTGTAATGCGATAACGCGCGAACAGGCACATATCGAGAAAGCTTTTGTGGAGTACTACCGCGGGCTGCTTGGTCAGTGCGCGCAGAAAGATAGTGGTTTTGAAAGGGATTTCTTGCCGCTTATGCCTTCGCTCGACGGGCACGTACGAGAAAGATTAGAAACGCCTATCAGTGTCGGTGAGCTGGAGGCGGCAATCGAAGAATTAACCAAGGGTAAAACGCCCGGGCCTGACGGACTCTGCGCCGAATTTTATAAAGCATTTAAGAAAGAAGCCGCTGCAGTTCTGTACGAGGTATTAACCGAGGCGTATAAAATATCTGTGCTACCGCCATCCTTTCTTAAGTCGCATACCATTTTAATCCCCAAGTCAGATGACCCAGTTAAACTTCAATCTGTTTCATCATATAGACCGATAAGCCTCACAAATGTCGACTATAAAATTTATATGAAAGTCCTAGCCACTCGTTTGCAAAGTGTTATAACCTCTCTTGTTGGGCCACATCAAACCTGCGGCATAAAGGGTCGGTCCATTTGCACAGACATCCACGTTGCTCGCAGCATTTTAGAGTGTTGCGACGCCTTCGAAAGACGTGTTGCAATGTTGCAAATAGACTTCGAAAAGGCGTTCGATCGGGTGGGTCACGATGTGCTTTATCGTATTCTAGAACACGTAAACGTTGGCTCCGTTATTTTGGGTGGGTTAACGATGGCATATGCAAATTGTTCAACATCTATTATCATCAATAAGAATCTCAGCGAAAGTGTCAATGTTTACTCTTCGGTGAGGCAAGGTTGCCCTCTATCCCCGTTATTGTTTGCAATTTATTTAGAACCCTTTTGTTTAGGGCTTATTCATAATGAATGCATCCGCGGCTTTAAGTTAAATTCGGCCGAGGTTAAAGTCCTTTCCTATGCGGACGACGTCGCTGTCTTCTGTACAGACCAAGAGAGTTTGCGCGAAGTGGTCAGAGTCGCGGCTTCCTTTTGTAGTCAAACGGGTAGTGTAATAAATTGGGGTAAATGTACAGGGTTTTGGCACGGAAACTGGTCCGCCGCGCCTGGTGTGTTTCTAAACGTCCAATGGACAACCTTGCCGGCGAAGTATCTCGGTGTGCCTCTCGAACACTACCGAGATACTACGCAAATGTGGGATGTTGAAACGGACCTGGCAAGGGCAAAAGCGGAGGGTTGGAAGGGGAGAGATTTATCAATGTTTGCGCGCGCAACGGTCTGTAATTTATTTTTGATCGCTAAAATATGGTACATTTGACAAGTGTTATCTATGTCGCGCCTCAATGTACAAAAGCTGCACAGGGTCTTCGCGGTTTTTATCTGGAGGTCGTGTTGGGAACGCTCTTCCCGCACCAATTTGTTTCGCTCCGTGAGTAGTGGGGGTTTGGGATTGTCCCACCTATTCATTCGCCAGATTGTATCGCGGTTCATGTTCTTGCGAGATCAAAATAATGCATTTTTGCGTACAGGTCTGCAGAACCTGTTGCAGGATTATCTGCCTGAGTTTATTATATCGTCTAGTAACCAAAATTGTGTCAGTGTTCGTGGGTTCATGAGAGAAATAGTTTTATCTTTTCGGATGCTAAAGGTTCGTTTTTCATTGGAGTACCTATGTTCAGTTAATCGTAAAAGGCTGTATAAAGACTTGGTGGATGTTCTTTTGCCTGTACCCCTCTATAGGTCGCTGTATTATGACGGACCAGGGCAGGATGTTTTAAAGAGGGTGAAGAAAATGCCGGTTAAGCCATCTTTGAAGTCCTTTTTCTTTCAATTACATTGTGGTGTTCTTCCTGTTAAGCCATGGCTCGAGGAGAGAGGTATTTTTGTCCCATGGTCGGTTAACTGTCTGTTGTGTAAAAAACAAGAAACGATAGAACATGTTTTTCTAAAGTGTTGGGACGCGGTTTTTTATGGGACATACTTCAGCGAACGCTGAAGAAAGACCTTGCCCTCAATCCATACGGCATACGTTTTTTACCGCTGGAGAACGAAGGTGGGGTCCCGTACGATTTGTTCATGCTCCTCGGCCTCCACAGCCTCTGGAGGACGAGGACGGAAGTGAACAATGCAGATGTCAAGGTACGCCCCGCTGAAGACCATTTAAATGAAAGTGCCGCGTACATACGCGAAGTGTACCGCGCTTTGCAAGAACCCCCGGACTGGGTATCCTTACTAGATAAATTGGTCTGTGTAAAACGCTTTTAAATGTAGCCGCGGGGCCTTTTAGAGGTTCACGCGCATTTAACATTTTCATAAGTGTGTGTTTTGTTTTTGTGTTATAGCGTTTCAATGTCTCACCAGGCAATAAAGAAAAAAAAAGCAAAGCAGTCAAGACGACGAACGTCGCGGGGTGGAGAACGCATAAAAAAGACGCAGGTACCATGCTGCTAAATTGGACAACTTTAATGGTGCATACGCTAAATTCTGTACACGTCTGTGTCGTGTGCTAAGCAGCTTCGCTGGTCATCCACCTTCACAAGTGGAATGGCTCATGATTTTTTTCTAGCGACTCTTGAAATTCAAACACCAAATTAACGGTGACCACCAGTCACCAAAGATCTAAAAGCACCTTACCAGCATGTCGCATTTTCAACAAAACGTAAGGAATAGGGAATAGCAGGCTCCGTGATAGTTTTCAAACAATGTACGGCTTCGCTTCTTTTCGGCTTCTCCAGTTTGCTTTGACCAGAGTCTATACTGGTGGATAACGTTTTGTGGCACCAAAGAAGCTCTGAGACAAATGACAAACCTAGAAAGAGCATATCCGCTAGCTCGCACTATAGCTTACCTAGTGTAGAAGGCAGCTGTGGATGGTGCATTCCTTTAGTTTCAGTGGATCCCTTCCCACGTTGGTATCCAAGGAAATGAGACTGGATGATCTCGTACGTGCAGCTCATGCTGAGTTCACACCAACAATCTCCGTAGATCCATATAATTCGTCAAACAGCCTTGTTTATAAAGCCATTCGGGAACTCCACCCTGACCCTGAAACTGCGGCTGAAACCCCGCCGCACAAAATCCCCAAGATAAGCTTCAGCAGGCCTGAGCAAGCACTACTACATCGAATAAGGGTAAGCAGCGCCCGAACCGCTACTCGCCTCTGCATCTCATCAAACGCCTGACATCTTCAGCCTGCAGTGCCTGTGGAGCCACGGAGGACATCGAACGCATTCTCTGGCATTGCACAGCGGTGAACAAGCACCGAGAGACATTTGTGACCACCCTCAAACAGCTTAATTTTTCAACTGGCGAAACCAAGTCACTATTGTTCCCGACAGGGTCACGGCATTCGAGAAAAAAGCTTTAGGAGCACTGCTTGACTATTTAAAATCCGCAGGCTATATAGCAGCCTGTAATTCATCAGTGCAGGACGAAGATTGTAATTAGCCACACAATTTATTTATTATTGCATCATACTGTTAATAGTGTATCATAGTGTATTATACTGTTTCATAGTGTTTATTTTGCCACCTCTCCAACAACCACTTTTGGTTTCCCCTACCCCTCGTCAGGCGATAAAGCTGACCCCAACAGGAGATATTAATTGGGGTTGTGTGGATATTTCTACAGCGTGTAGTTGGTCAGTCATTTCAAAGTTGCGAAATGGCTCACCAACTACACGCTTCATCACTGGGAGACAAACCTTTTGCCTTGCTTCTACCTAGTTTTAAGTTTACAATAAACTACTACTATTCTTTGGCATTTCCAAAGAGGGAAGCGAGCACGCGTGCACAGCTTTGATCAGAACTCAAGCATGCGTTCCCGTACCCTTGTTTGCAATCACAGCTACAGAAGGATTTCCCGAGCATTCGCGGAGAGAAGCTCGCGAGGGGCGCTGCTGTTTTCATCATTACAGAGACGTTTATTATTACCAATATAAGGCTCTGTCTCATTATTGGTAGTGCACGTGCCACCCACACAGTTATGTTTAAGTTTTATAGTGCAGAGAAACTTGGCATTGTACGTGGTTGCACCAGCAGAGGAATTTGAAATATTTTCAATCTGGGTTGTGAAAAAGTTCGACCAGGCGACGACACCTAAAATTTTCGCCGCGAATAGCAGTGGCTACAGTGTTCTAGAGAGCTTTTGTTTTGCAAGTAGCGTCGAATACGCCAGTACATGAGGCCCGTTTCTTGGGCGGCCCACGGAATCAAATGGCGGCACAGCATTGAAATGAGAGGCCCTTGAAAGCGAATGGCGGCGGAGCACCCGCTGTTGGCACGTGTCTTGCGTGTTTCCACAACGATGGTTGGCGGTACTCGAAAGCGTGAATTTTATCAATGGACTTTAATTGTATCTTCTAACTCGCCCCACCTTGCGGAGCTTTGGACAAGTTGTGCTATGCGCTCCTTTTGCTGAGAAGCCCAGCGTTTGGAAAAGCCAGATAAGAGCTTCGCGCGCCAAAAATCTCGGAGGCCATGATAGAGACAACAACATAGCTGATTTGTTTGTGATTTGACGCAGCGCTCGGCCCCCGTAGCCGAACGTTGCGTCAGCGCTCGGCTCGGGCTCGTGTTCTATCAGTGAAGCCGAACGGGGCGCAGCAGCACTCACTGATTCTTTACTTCATCTTTCTAAAAGACCCCATGGGATCTTTAAGAAAGATGAAGCAGTACAAGCGCTAGGGGGATCGGTGGACGAGTGGGTTTAAAGCCCCTCTATTTTAGGAGAAGTGCGCCATTCATTGTTGTGGAAATTCTCGAGACACGTGCCGCGCGCCAATTCTGGGAAGAACAAGGCGTCTGAAATCTATCTCAGTGCTGCGCTGTGCCGCCATGATCTTCCCAAGGGCTGCACGTTGCACGTGCCTCGTGCATCGACGCACCTTCCGCTGCTTTTAAAACATGGAAGGGCTTTAAGTGGGCTAGCATAGAACCATTTAATGAGCTGCGCTTATAGTGTTTGCCCTCCGTTCCCCGACATTGTTTTGGGCGCCGCCATTTTGGTGCTTGTGCAGAGCAAACGCAACTGCCGATCCTCATGATTCAAAAGTGCGACTACTTCAGCATTAGATTCGGTGTTAGGAACCTCAAGTAATATTGCTTTGCTTTGTCGCAAACTGTTTAAACGTCTGTGTAGGACGGAAAAACGTTTCCTGTGTTTTCAGGTAAAGGTTCAGATAACTGGCTACCAAGAGTTGAAGCCACAATATGGCCATGTGTCGTTACTCTGGAGCGTAGCTTATTTAGTAGCGCTAGGCTAGCACACACTACCTCAGAGCACGTGGAGCGAAAGCTCGCGCTGCAGAACCCAGGGATCCTGCGCTCAATCCCCACCCCTGCCCGTTTCAACCTGGGTGAGCATCGTACCGGCGTGCGGTCGTGTATCACTACACTCTAAAAAAATGCAGTCATTTCTGACTACCTTTGGGGTGGTAAAAAGTTGTCCCAAATATAAAGACACCTATACTTCGTTTCAGCTTGGGTCCAGACGCAGCCGATGCTACAAGCGCGAGCTCCGCGGGCTTTCAGCGTCCCTGCCACAGCACGCGGCTCGTGCAGTGCAAGCACTGTTCAGGGTCACACGCTCGCGCTTGTAGCATCGGCTGCGTCTGGACCCAAGCTGAAACGAAGTATAGGGTAAAAATCACGACCCCAAATGTAGTCAAAAAGATGGTAGTCAGAATTTGACTACCCGCAAAAGCAACATGGCGGCCGGTTAGCGAGCCACGCAGGCTCGAATTCCCGGTAAGGCCTAGCGAACAGCACGGCTTTTCGTTCGAGTGAGAGAATAGGGCACATACGCCTATTCGACGTCTTCCAAGCGCCGTCAGACACTCCAAACATCCGTCCGCAGACACCGGTACCGTACCTGTATCCCGGAAGGACGGCAGTGTGTGTGTCACAATCGCCGCGATTGCCCCCGACAGCATCTCGCTATAGATTGACTGTATTTTACCGCCGGCGGAGCACGCTTAAAAAGGAATCATTACGCGAGGAATGGGCATGCTGACTTTATTGAACACAACGTATGCTTGAAGTTTGAGACGATGAATCGCTGGGCAACTTCGTCGAGCATGGTCGAGACCGACCAAAGGCGAAGCTCGGACTAACGCTACCGCTATATTTGTGTTTTTTTTCGATCTCTTTTTGATTGTGCCTACCTCTACTGACGTGGTTATCCATTTGTGCCCGTGTGTGCTTGCACATCGCAGCTCTTGGACACAGAACGAGCATTTAGGTGGCTGAGTGGCACAATTATTACGACTGTTATCGAAATAATAGGTAGGAAGGCCAGCTGGCTGCAGGCCAGCCTGAACCAGCAAGCTCTTTGTAAACCGATAGATACATGACTGCAATACTTTGTTCCTTGAATAAGGCGGCAGCTCGCGCCACCTAGAAGGTGTGGTAAAAATTGCTAAATAGCGCTAAAAATTTTATTTTTGTTTCGGTTGCGTATGACTACACAGATTACCACTCGTACAACAGCACATGCACAGCACATACACCAACCAACACACCGAACACTGGCACATACATAGCAGTACAAGGCACAAACGACTACGACACAACAACACCTTCGCGACTCTCTACTCTAACCACCCTATCGACCCGATTCGTATATGTATCAGCGACGTGGACACAAGACCATCATGGCGAACAGTGGAACAAGTCAACTTTATCTTCTTCTCCTACCAGTCTATGTACATGCACCTCGTGCCGGTATATCCCGATACACCCCCTTTCTTTACCGAGAGAGCGGTGATGTCAGACTTGCGGACTCAGGGAATCTGCTTAAAGTTTCTGGTATATCCCAGAGGACAGGGCGGTATGCCTCAACCGTGCTGGGTGCGAACAGGAATGCCGGTGCGCCGTTGCTGTCGCGGCGTCGCGTGACGTTCAGCGGCACTTCTGACACCATGTATCAGCGACGTGGACACAAGACCATCATGGCGAGCAGTGGAACAAGTCAGCTTTATCTTCTTCTCCTACTAGTCTATGTACATGCACCTCGCTGCCGGTATATCCCGATACAGTATATACGTATGCCCTACTATTTTCTAGCAATGATTAGGCCAGTGAGGGCCACTGTTTACTAGAAGAATACAAAGAGTATTTAGATGTATTATTGGTATACAAGTGCAATGTGCATTTAGATTGGCAGGCTAGACACCTGTCTTAATCCAGCATTTCGGAGGGAAACATAATATGAAAGTAATCGGCTAAAGGAACACGGCACGGCATGCTCCCGATCATTTCGGTTACAGTTTCACGCAGTGGATAAGACTCCGCGCGTGTAATAGCAGCAGAAGTTACAAGAATCTCTGCATTCCTGGTCAGTAATTAGCTAAAGGTTACATGATTCTTAGTCATGCGTTGTTCAAATCGTTCTCTTTTCCCTTAAATTCAGTGCTTCATAATAGGTGACTGTTAATTGTAGCGCTGGCGGACGCTTTCCCGTGTTGGTCGAGTGACTGATGAGTCACCCAACTCGCTCCACTTCAAAAGCCCCCAAGATTAAATATCAAGCCGTTATAGTAAAAAAAAAAAGTTAGGTGCAATTAGGTAAAAAGAAATACCTAGCATAGCCGTTTTTTATGTACTGCATTCGGAGAACATACATCCCAACCAAATTATCTTAAATCTGTCTTTTTTTGACACAAAAAGCTTGGCACTTTCCAAGCATGGGAACATTTCATGTAAGCAGTGTAAAAAGCTCAAAACATTAAAGTATTACAACCAAAACTATACTCTATATATATATAGTGAATCCAATGGAGACAAAGAGTACAGGTGGCAATTGTTTGTATTCTCTTACTTTCCAAGTCTCATATATACAACTTTATTTTGAAAATATTTTATTTTAAAAATAAATTGAACATCTTAAACAATCTTGTCGGCAACTTTGGAAACACTGTGGAAATGAAAATCTGAAAAGGAGTCTTTTTTAGTACTGGACTATCTCACTATAATAATTATAGTAATGAAACATTCTGAAGCCAGAAACAACATGCAGCTTTCTTATTGGCGCCTTTGAATATAGAAGCAAAACAAAAAAAACTTACATGAAAGCAGTAAACATTTAACCAAAGGCAATGTTATGTATGCATTACAAAAATAATACTAATAGTAACATTAGGATTCCAGAGTTTTTTCTTGAGTGGGCTGTACTATGAGGACAGATCACCTGTTTGTTTGTTTGTTTACCGTATTGACCCTATACATACCATTTTGATCAAATTTGGGCATTTCGCAGCTTTCGAAACGTTACCTTCCTAGCTCAGAATTTTTAAAGCCCAAATTTGAGTGTGTTTGTTAAGCGTGGATGCATTTAACGTAAGCAGTGCAGAAAGCTTGGGGCATTATATAATTACTCCTGGAATTGTATAAAATGCTTCTAACGAAGAGAGTAAGCGTGTCAATTGTTTTTTTTTCTTTATTTTACATGTGATGTACAAATGTTTGCAGACTTACCCCCTAAACATAGCGGAAATATTTTCTCGCATACTTTAGCCGGCAATTTAGAAAAACTTTCCCGCTAAGTTAGCGAAAAAAAATTTTCTGCCAGATTTGGCGGGACGATTTTCCCGATAAATTTAAGGGAAATTTTCCGTAATGCAACTCGCGGTCACGCCTGGTTGCAATATTCCCATTATGCAAGGCGCGCGGATACGCCGTCCCGGACGGCGACGGCAACGACGCTCAACCCGGAAACGGGCATTTAAGAACTGCGCTTTAAAATAACACGTCACAAGGACTGGTTGTTACTGGGCTCTGTTTCCCTTGTAGCCTATATCCGCTTCCACCATTTACAAAAATCACAGTCCACACGTGCTAAATCACAGTCCAGGCAGCGCTCGCTTGCGGTTGCAGCCAGCCAGAAAGTGCGCGCGCTTAACACAAAAACACAGCAATGAACCCGCCCTAATACGCTTTATGGAAGTGTGTATACAGCGGGTACTAAAAGATCAACAGCTTCGGGAAATCGGTGGCCGAATTGACTACCGCACACCAGCTCGTAATAGGTAGGTCGAAAGTTCGCATTGGGTTTCAAGCCCCACCCTTGCCCGTCTCCATCTGGATGAGCATCGTACCGGCATGCGGTCGTGTTTCACTGCTGCGTTATGCACGTTAAAGACCCCAGGCTAGCGGTTGTACCGCACTAGCTAAATTGCTCATCTATAGATAAGAGACAACTTGCTCATTGAAGCAGGCTAATTTCAGGCTGTATAAATGTACATACGCCAATATTTTTTTTTATGCGGAACCACAAATTGTTTTATGGATCAAACCATGTGTTATCAAATTTTGAAGCCGCGCAAAACGGCACCTAAATTGGCAGCTCCTAAATTCTCCTGTCCCATGCAGCGAATCCTGTATTCTGTAGCAGCGAAACAAGAAATAAATTATCATTGGCTGCGACGTGTCATATCAGATGCTTCGTCACCGAAGCCGCCGAGGCCGATCTAGGTCGAAACAAACCGGCCTATGACTGTCGGCCGTAATTCCACTTTCCCGGTAAAACTAAAAATTCCTTACGACATTTCGGTTTCCAATAACAGGGACTCCCAGCAGAAGGTCCCTTCATGAGTTCCTACCATCGGAAATATCTTCCATCATGAGTTCCTCCCCGCTAAATTTAGCGGGGAAACTGAATTGCTTTGGGATCCAGTGACATCAAGTTATGTAACGTCATTTTTCCCCGCTACATTTAGCTGGGAAATTAAGCGGTCAGAAACACACCTAAAGTGACCTGAATATTCTAAAAAAAGCATTATAATCATTGATGCTGTGGCACTGTGATTGGAGAAACATCGTGCTTACGTACCCCAGAACAGTTACAGCGGTTGCCTCTCCCATGTGGATTGAAGGAAAGTATACGCTGCAGATTGTATTGAGGCGGGTTCACATTTTTGAATTTTGCTCGCGACCGACTTTCTGTGATTAGTTACGACGAGACACACACTGGCACGCTGGCGCCACCTATAAGGCTATCCTGGGACTGTATTTCACTGGAGCGTATATTGTTCCGCCATTTGCGATATCCAAAGTACATTCTCTATGAGAAATTGGCGCGTATAATACCATTTCTAAAAGTCTTTTTTTAGTAAATGAATAAAGAAACGATGCGCCAAAAGAGTTAGAAAACTACGGAAATCACAAGTGTCCCACGGCTACATGACAAATGGCGTCAGTGCTTTATTGCGTAGTAAGAGATGACTAGAGGTTTTAACGCACTCTGTCGTAAGCAGTCGCAAGTGTGTGGGCCGTGACTTCAGAGTGCATCTTACCGAAAACGAAAGGGGAGCGTGTCGGCACGACGACCTGTTACCGCTGTCAAAGTCGACGCCACGGACTCAGGGCGTCGGTCTACTTCTGTCATGCGGGACACTTCAATAACCTGATGACCCGCCTGGGAATCCACAAGGACAACGAACCGCGCACGGCCGACGCCTACTGCGACGTCAGGGAGAAGCGCGAGGGGAGGTCCTCTTACAACACACCGTTTATCGCCAACCTAGGCAACAATAAAACGTTTTCATAATAATAGTTTATTACTTTACCTGAATACCGTTACTAGAACATTTTAGGGAACCGTTTTTGCACATCCGATGTGGTACGATGGGGCCTCCGGTATGCACTGCACGTGTGCGATTCTTCTGCGGTTTCCTTCTCTGCAGCCCCTCTTTCACTCACCTCTCCTTGTCTCCCCGCATAAGCGGGACCAACTTGGAGCTAGCTGGAGCAACCGGGCAACCACCACCCCTAGATAACAAAGCCGTAATGCGGATAAAGATGTCGTCATCATAGAAGGCCAAAGCTGGTCACCGATTGGCAGCTCGCCGGCCTTTACTAAATACAATTAGTTGTTAGGCTTAGTGTTATAATTGAAATCTGTCGGAAGAGAGGAATTTCGTGATTTTATTCAGCATGGTTTCCGGATGGGCTACTCCACAATTACGCAACTAGTTACAGCAGTTCATGACATCGCTGCTTCCCTAGACAAGCCTGGACAAGTCGACATTATTAGTTTTAGATTTTAGCAAGGTTTACGACAAGGTCCCGCATCTTAAACTTATTTTTAAACTAGAACGTCCTGGGCTACCATTGGAGATAGTTAATTGGATAGGATCTTATATGTTAAATCGTAGCCAGTTTGTTGAAGTTAGAGGCTATTTTGCCAATACCCTCGATGTTTCCCCTGCCGTTGCCCAGAGCAGTGTACTTGGTTCCCTGCTATTTCTGCGGTCCCGTACGTGTCTTGCAGAAAAGCGAATGGCGTCACCGAGCCTTGCCCAGTAGACGAGCGCACAGAAATACCTGAAAGGGATGAGCTTGGTTTGCTCTCATTTTGTTTCTGCGGCACGCTTACCCGTCATCCTCGCAAATAAATGGCACTACTTCGGTTTCACGGCGGGCACGGGATTGCACAGCAAGCAGACAACCTAGTAACAGTGCTCCTAAAGAAAGCTATGCTTTTCCTTTTTGTGATTGCCTTTCGCGTGCATTCTTTTCCTTTTGTGGCGTCTCTTTCTGAAAGAAAGGGAAGCCGACTTTTTTCAGCGTTACGGTGCTTGTGAAAAATTATAACTTTCCGTTTCCTTTTGGCTGCCGCATCGGCAGTCCCATTCACCCATTTTGCTTTTGTGGGCTGAAGAGCTTCAGTGAATCTTTTTTTTTCATTCATGGTATTTTCTTTTTTTACTAAAAAAAACGCGAAAGGACACTTACGCATAGCGGCACTTGGTGATGGTACTCATTTTATTGCCCTTCATTTAAAAAATAGCGAATTAATTCTTTAAGAATACTATGGCACTCTACTGAGAGCTGTAGGATAAGTGATGTAAAACTCAAACAAAATCAAGAGAATATACAAGCAGTCAAAAAGCATGTTTAAAGATATGTGTCGTATAACGCAGCAGTAAAGTTTCAATTAAAGAAAGCGTTCCTGAATCGCTTTCAAGTAAACTCCAGTCATGTATTACCCGAGGGATCAAGCAATATTTGAAAATCGAGCTTCTATATTCGTAATGTTTGTGTGATCTGGTGTTAATGATTATAGACCCGGATCGGTGAATGAGTAGGTGATATATTTTGTCGGAAATATCAAACTTTCCTGAAATAAATAAATGCAACCATTTTATATAAATTTCATTGCCCTCGTTTCCAACGGTTGAATGTTAGCCTTTTCAAAAGGAAACTAAAATCAACATTCAAACATACCTATGACGTTAGGAAATAAGCTTAAAATTATCATTGATATGCACTAATGAGAATGTTACTTTTCCAATTTTAACGGGTAGCGTACGGAGAGCGCGATTGTGTCACGGGAGACTCGGTGCAATCAAGGCATCACTTTTCTCGGCACGAGCAAGGCTACGGGGAGGCTGACGTGGTTATGACCTTCGCAGCTTGGTGGCGTCAACGCGTTACAACCTAGTCGAGGACACGTTAAGAGCTCAGGGCGAGTGAAAGGAAGTTTGAGCAGGCGGAAGCAGACGAAATGCTAGAAAGGAGCTGAGAAAACATCTCCCTCTCTCCAAAATCCCTCCTGCTTCCCCTCCCCAGCCTTTCTTTCCCTCGCCCTCAACTCTTCACCTGTCACCGACTATACATCTTTTCCACAAGGGCATAGCCATCTTGAATGTCTTCAAATCTCGTATGCGGTAAAACATCGTTTTGATTTCTCCGCGTCGTTTAGGAAAAGTGCATGATTGTCACACGTTCTTGGTTTGCCTCACCTATATTTTCTCGCGTATTCCAAGCTGAAATGTTTTATTATTTTTCCGTCCCACATACCGGATACGGAACACACGTGACTCAGAAAGAAAGGGAACAGAAAACGTCTATAGCCGTTCGAGCTGTCCGAGGACTGGTTGGGCAATGCCAGCGGGGGCGGCAAAGTGACTCACCTGCTCTTCAATCTACGCTAAACCTTTCGTCTACTCACTCAGTCCCCTTTCTTTAGCGCGAAGGAGGTGAAGAGGCGCGGAAGAGAAGGCAAATCCGGTTCAGACAATTGCGACGGAGAGCGCGCCCACGCGGCTTGCCGCCGTACTTCCGCGGAGCGACGCGGCAGCTATGGAAATCAAGGACGTAACAACGTTCGAAGTAGCTTTGGAACATCTACCAGGTGCAATCTGGTATTTTGTTTATTCGTTTTACATAAATTTTGGTTGTCCTTTCGGACTAAAAAAATTGTGTCACTGTGATGTGGCCAGAACGTATTTGACATGTACATTCTTTAATGAAAGAGAAGCTATACTTCGTTTCACATTAAGTTTAGACGCAGCCGACGCCACGGGCTGGTGGTACCAATTTGAAAACGTCAAAAGCGCACCAGCATGGTAGTCCTCACCTTTATCTTCGTGTTCTACCGTCGCTGAACCAAGCATAAGCATGAAATCCATAGTGATTGGCGCTTTTGATATATTGCGTGATTGGTACCATTACCTAGTAGCGTCTGCTGCACCTGGACTTAAGCTGAAAGGAAGTATAGTAGTATTTACTATGTAAAAGCTAGCAACTGCTTATCACATATGTTACTAGGACCCCATACAAAAATGGTATATGGTCGGCTATAGGAAATCTTTCGTATGGCTGGCTATAGAAAATTGGCCCAATTAGCTATAGCCGCTTCTGTGACTGTCTATATTTTCCTATGGTCTCTCTTATTGCTGTCTATAGCTTAATCAAAGGAAAGCTATAGAATTTTGTATTTTTCACTCAATGGGTCTCTTTAAAAGAGATGCTATAGCTGCCTATGGCTTTTCTTTTGGTTCCTGTAGCCGTCGATATATTCTTCTATGGTCTGCTATAGAGATCTCTGTGGCTTACTCTATGGATCTTTTTAGACGCCGTGCTATAGCGGCCTATGACTTTTTCTATGGTTTCTTTAGCCGCCCTTTTGCTTTCTGTGGGATTTGCTATAGCTTCTTCTAAAGCTCGTACTATGGGTTTCTTCACCATCGTGCCATAGCTGCCACTAGTTTTTCTTTTTACCGCAATCGTATGAAATGTAAAACAAATTATTTGTTGTCACTGTACATCTTAAACAAACAACCTTCTATTTAGATGTAAAAGAAGTTTGAACATCTCAAACTCATTTAAGACGTGTCTAACTTTATAAAGCCATTTAAAACATAGAGCAAACCCTTCAACAACAACAAAAAATATACACTCACCCAGACTTGTACCGTACGCATTACAAGTAATCAAATTACTTGTAATCGATTACTTTTGGAGTAATTTTGTAATCAGTTGATTACTTTGATTAGGCAGTAATCACAAGAGTAATCTGATTACTTTTTGAAGTAATAAAATTACTTGTAACCGTTACAATTTTTCCACGGGACCCCCCCCCCCCCCCCGGCACGCGCCTTTTTTTTTATGAAATGACAAAAAAAAATTTTTTCGAACGGTAAAAAGAAAGATTTTTGCGGAGCTATAGGAAACGAGGTCAATCTCTTTCTATGTACAGTTTCTGTGGAATGTCCGCTTTTCTTTTTTTTTAGCTGGGACTGGGAGTGGGAAGTACCAGGGAAGCCACAGTGCGTGACAAAGGCCATTCAGGGCGAAGTTTGAGGAAGCAGAATGTAGCTTTGTGAGTACTTCGTTCAAACTAGCCCCCTCACGCACACACACACGAAATTAAAAAAAAATTAAAAAATCCTGCTTAGGGCATCTACACGCAGCCCGTTGGAGAACCAGAACCGAAGAATGCCTAAAGCGGATGCAAAATATAACAAAGGCCGTTCAAATATTTTCCCATTTTCCCTACGTGGTCTTTGTGACAAGCAATGTTTCGAGTTGAGAAGTGGTCGGGGCGATCTCTTCCGCTAATGGATACTACACATGATCCGTTTCAAATCCTGGAGCTACTGCTCTTTTGTATAACATGCGAGTTCACCCACATGTGAATAATAAAATGAGCGACAACCGTTGCTTAAGCTTAACAAGATCTAAAGCGCCCTCCGCTCCCTCCCTCCCCCCCAACTGGCGAACGCCCAAATCATTAAACTTCTTCAAACGAATTCTATGCTTGTGTCCGCATTGTGAAGGTGCAACGACCACGAAGAGGAAACCCGTTTTTGCTTCTTCAATACTTGTGAAAATGTGAAATTAGGTTGGAAGTAGTTCATTGTTATGAGCGCTAAAGATGTAAGTCTTCACACAATAAAGTAATCGGAAAAGTAACGATTACTTCTTTAAGTAATGTCCAATTACTTTTGCCGTCGAGTAATAAAGTAATCTAATTGAATACTTTTTAACCAAGAGTAATAGTAATTGTAATCGATTACTTTTTTTAGTAACGTGTACAAGACTGCAACTCACCCAGGTGTTTGCAATAAGGGCAGGTAAGCAGACACAATAAATTGTTCTCAGATCTCCTAGAAGTTTATTACACATAGCCCATTCTGTAGACAAGCACAAACTAAACAATCTGAAATATGTGAAGAGGTAGTACTAAGCAGTTATACAACTGAGAAGATTGCAAAGCAAACAAGAACCAAACGTAATTCATGGGTAGTGCCTAGTCTCCCTGCAGCCGGCCAGACTTTTTCCCCGCAATTCTTCTAGCAGTCGCCTCTCATTAGCGCTGCACTCAGTTCATCGAACGACGTTGCATCGACTAATCATTTCATTAACACGTAATATTTATAAACAACTCGAAATATTTTTTTAATGAGTTGGTGCAGTCTTGCCAAGAAGTAGCGTGAACGCGTGGGCTGGGTCGGTGGGCACGCGCCTCAAGAATACAGGCGCGACGAAATGTACCTGCAGGGAGCAATTCGCGTAACGAGTGTCAATGAAAAGTTAGTGTCGACTAAACAAGTGTCCAGGAAATGTGTATGCAAAAAAGGCGCCGGTTTGTTTTGGTGGCAAGTGGCAACTGTAACCAGACGCCGCGCGGATTGCGTGCACATAGCGAAGACGTGACCGGAGAAGTGCCCTGTGATGTTCCCGGAAGACTGAAAGTATCATTCGTAATCGTCGTGTGTGCTTTGAAAGCGAAGGAAGTCACAGGGTCCACGAGCTTGCGCAACCGCAAGCCAAGGTTCACGACAGAGCTGCGTTGAATTCGGCATCTCGTTCTGTTTGGTGCAACACGGCGATGCGACAAAGAACTGAAACGTTCGTGGTGTCTGTGGTTCGGTGCTTGGAAGTAGACACCCACACTAATACGGAGCGCAAATTGGTTGTTGTGGGGTTGAAGTTCAACGGGTTCAGTCCCGTGTTCGTCAGCTGATCCAGTTAAACTAGTCCGGGAGGACGCGGCGAGCGTTTTTAAAAGGAAATCTTCCTTCGTTCCGTTTCAAAATGTGGAAGATTCCCGACGCATACCGTGAGTCAAAAGCTGCGGGTGTTTTCAACAAAATAACGTCGTTTTAATTGAACAATGAACTCTGAATTGTTGTCCTAAATCTGCAGTTTTTATGCTTCGTGTGGTTGGACTGCGTTTGCATAGCGACGTGTTGCGCTCATCATGCGGTGTGAATAAATTTGGGCAAGATTTCGTACCTGCCCACAGATGCATGAACTGAGACCATGTTTTACGTAGTAAACATAGTGTTTCTTTTATTTTGTGTGTCTAGACGCGGACGTTCGAGGCACCGGTGCGAATCTCTACGGTCTCCGGAGCGATATGACGAGAACGTAACTGGACACGTTTGTCGCTACGCGAACGCCCGATTGCCTCCAGCCAAATAGCATTCCTTTCGGGGCGAAACGGCTGCTGGAAGGCTCTCTGTCGAGATAACTCATTTGACATCTCCGAAACGTCGGCACTGGCTCGCTAGAAAGCAAAAAAAGATGCACGCTCAGCAAGCAAAGAAGAAAACGAAAGAACCAAGCTATGAAAGCCAAATCCCTGCGTCGCTTCCTATCACTAACACCTGCGACAGCTGCTAAACACACACTACTTCACTTCAAGAAGTCTCACTCGAGCACCTGGGTCAGCACGAAACACTGATCACTTCGGCGAAACGATTAGATGGCGGGAACAGAGACTTCGGCGGCCATGAAAGAATGGCGAAGCTTTTGTTTGGTATGGTATGAATCCAAACGGAAGTACCCGTCTTGTAAAGCTTTTGTAAAGAATAATAACTCTCATCACATGGGTAATTCTTTAAACGTAAAAATATGCTGCTCAAAAGGATATTGCAACATATAAGAAAGGTTTAACAACCAATATCTAAGCTGTCAATCAAACTCTTAGCCAATGAGAAGCATAGCAGCCGGTTGGGATTAACGTCACGGAATCCCAACTTCGTGGCGTGCGATTTAAAACGGACGAAATAGCCGCATACTAAAATCAGTCTCACGCAATAAATATTGCTGTAAAATATTTTTCTCGCGGAAAAATTGTTTTTTTGACATGCTTATCCCAATTAGGCTGTTTAAAAAAAAACTTTTTTTTCTTTGCAGTTACCCTTTAAACACAATATTAAAAAAGGTAATTACGCAAAAATTATTAACTATCTTTTTATCCCAGACTTTAATAATTTTTCTAAATAGGCCCCTGGCCCGGGACCAAAACGACACAAGCCTTTTCTTGTTGCGACGCGTAGTTTTCGTAAGTTCAAATTTGTTCACTTTACGTGAAACACCCCTTATATATGCAGTAGGGTGTCTCACGCAAAGTGGACAAATGAGATATTGCGAAAACTACGCTTCGCAACGAAAAAAAGGCTTGTGGCGTTTTGCGTTTTGGTCCTGGGCCAGGGGTCTATTTAGGAAAATTATTAGTCCAAGATAATTAGATGGTTAATTATTTTTGCGTATTTCACTTTTTAGTATGGTGTTTAAGGGCATGGTTTCAATTAGAAAATTGCTGGGCATCATCGAAACAATACTGAATAAACAAATTGCAGAACGATAGAAGACACGCGCACCATTTTACTGCTTTTTGAAAAACCGTATAAATTCGAAGGGTTTTTAAGTTTCGTTTGTAATCGGAGTGCTTCTCGGCCCCGACGGCACCGTGCCCCGTGGAGAAATAGTGCAACCAACCTCTGGTGCGCTGTCCTCGCACAACGCAGCAGAGGCTGGTTGCACTATTCCTCTTCGGGGCGAGGTGCCATCGGGGCCGCGAGAAGCGCTCCGATTACAAACCGAAACTTAAAACCCGTCGAAATTGTGCGGTTTCTCAGAAAGCTGTGAAAAACCGCGCATTCCTTCTATCGTTCTGCAATTTGTTGATTTAGTGTTTTTCGATGATTCTCAGCAAGATTCTAATTAAAACCATGCCCTTAAACACAATATAAAAAAGTAAATTGCTCAAAAATAATTAACAACTCAATTATCTCAAACTTTAATCATTTCCCTATATGGGCTCCTGGCCCAGAACCAAAACGACACAGGCCTCTTCTTGTTGCGACGCGTGGTTTTCGCAATATAGAGTTTGTCCACTTTTCATGAAACACCCTGTATATATATATATATATATATATATATATATATATATATATATATATTATAATATATAATTACGAATGTATGGTTATGATTAAACCGTACTTGATCGAATGAATCAATGTCTCATGTCTTACGGCAGTGCCCGCCACGCTAATCGACCTGGTCGTCCGCGTCGCTGCCCGCCGTAGACCCTGGCAAGTTTCTTGACCCTATTTCTTACAGAAAGAGAGCTACGGTTTGTAATTTTCGAAGAAAAAACGGACCTGTAAAGTACACCTTTGAGGAAAAGTTTAGACTTCTTCGTGCAGGCGTTGATTTTTACGGTCCATTTTAGATCGAGCCTGGTGACTTGTGTCACACTATATATTAAACATCTGTTGACCAATTGAACTACCAGACGTACCACAAATGTAAAGTTGGCTAGCTGTAATATCAAAATATTATGTGGCTAAAGATTGTGTCAACTGCGTCGCCTTTCAGAAGCATACGCCTTTGTTGCGTTACGAAAACCATTCGATAAAAAAATACAGGCAGTGAGCAATGCTGCCTCTGTTACCGATTGCGAAATCCGGCGGATATTTCAAAAAGAGCATTTGTAGCTTCTCTTTATTTTTTTTTGCGCGCGGAAGGTGTACTTATTAAATTTGCACAAGTTAAATATCTAAGGTTGCCATAGGGATTTAGGGTGATCCAGCCAGACATGCATATTTAAGGGCGTGTTGCTAGGAAGGGACGCACCGTTGACTACAGTAGGACATCGCGGAGAAGTCGAAATAAAGGCTGGCATCTTTGTCTGACAAGTTCACTTATGTATGAAATGCAGTATTTAGGAAGATGCCTTCTGAACAGAACCCCGTATAACTTTTCGCTATCTGGATTATGGAACTTAAAATCTAACTGAATTCTGTCTGGATTTCAGTTTTTCGGAAATCATTCTTTGTCTGAAAGCTGATTTAAGGTTTCTAGAAACAATTCCAGTGAGATTTCCAGTTCCATGATCCATATTGTGAAACGTTATACTGTTGTTGTTTTTTTCCGTAGGAAGGTGGTTGAATATGCCTAGAAGATATTAGACAGTCGTTTTGGTGACTGAAGCAGAAGCTATTGTTTATTCATTCCCCCCAAAAATAGCTTAATAATACGTGTCACGTGGTGTCAGCTTACCTGAGATCACGTTCCTGGCTACGCTTTGCGGTGAAGCTGAATTCGTGCATAGGTAACGAGAGTTCAGTTTCACCGCAAATTTTAGCGGGCAAACTAAATTGGCAATGAGATGGCGTGACAATTTGCCCACTAAAATTAGCGGGTGAACTGAATTGGTGTATAGATCACGCGACATCAGTTTCAATCATAAATTGTGCAGACAAATATTGGTGTGAATGGTGTCACGATTAACATGCTAAATTCAGCGAGGAAACGTAATTGGTGTATCGTCAAACGATGCCAACTTAACCGTTAATTTTAGAGGTGGGGTTTATTTGTAGTTTAGATCAGATGTCGTCAGTTTACATGACTTTAGATTCCCCACTCAATCTAGACGGGAATCGCACACACGCACGGAGAAATTTCTAGGTTTAGGGCGCTTTGTTAAAAAATAAATATGCTCTTTCCAAAAATGGGAGCAATATGAAGCCTTGCCGAAAAACACCACAGACACTACACACGCTCACAAGCTTCTTTACCCCAAAAACCACTTTTGAAAAAATATGCAAACTATTCTAGCCAAAAGTAAACATAAAATATTCCCCATTATGAGGCTTCAGCAGCATGATCCTTGCTTTAGTGTTTACCCGTTCCAGGGCGCGTGCATAGATCGATCGCTTCCAGCGATGTCGGTGAGCGAGAAGAAACTCGATCCCCCGCGGTGCTATAAAAAAGGGGAACAATACCAGTCTCCCTGCGGGGCCACCCAGGTCGTTAGAGCGCTCGTCGTAGTCGACGTCGTCGTCGAAGTTACCCGTTCACGGGGCCATCTCGCTTCACATCAACTGAACCTAACCGAAGTATACGTCACTCACCGGTCGTGAGTTGTTGACTGCACCCCAGCGTTAACCGCTACCACAGAAGTCAAAGGGTTCTTAAGACTTCATAGAGAACTTCTCATCTTCATCCCTCTGAACAAACTCCTGCCCTCAAAAGGACACTGCACCTGTCGAGAGCGTTTTCACGTGCATGGATCGATAAGCGTTGCTTCGGTCCAACATCGAGTGAAGCCAAGTTCATTGCGCACATCAGAGAGTAGTTTAGTGCCCCCTTTGGGAGCTAGGCCGTAAAAGCTGCCATTACGCTCCAGAGCTTCAGTGGAATGACGTGTGGGACACGTGCAGCCCAGGCGCCTAGACTTGGTCGAGTTGATTGGGTGTATTGCTTTTATTGGAGAGATATTTATGGGAAAAAAAACAGCTAAGGCTGCAGGGCGAAAATAAGCTAAATATTTTATTCAGTACATTTGTTGACCTCCGCAGCTTCTTGTGTTGAACGTATCACTGCCCCATCGGCACGCCTGAAAATGTTACAACTGGCCTAGCGTCTTCACTTGTTTGGTGTAATACAGAATACGGCGAAATATAAAAAAAAACGTCTAGAAGAAAAATTAGCACGTGTAAAATAGGACTCGATGCTGTATAAACAAAAACCAGTTCGCAGAAAAGAACAGTTACAAATAAGAAGACGGTGTAAATAACGAATCATAGACAAAATATTTTAATCAATACGGCGCGCAAATTCGTTTGCTCCTGTCGCACTCGTGCGTTTGTTTACCCACTAAACGTGCCCAGGGGTTTTTGTGTTTATCCCCATCTCGACTAATGACGGCAGGGACCTAACTTCCTCGTCATCACATATTCCCTGCTTGCTTTTTATGTTGCCCTTTGATTAATGTTCTGCCCTTTTGCGAGTCCAAGCACCCCAAGAGGAAGCATTAACCAACTATTGCGTACGAAGCCATCCACGACCTCATTGTAGCACTCAAACAATTACCTTGTTTGGGCGTTCCAGTTTCGGAGCACAATTGTTACAAAAACAAAATGATCTATGTAATCAATGACCTCATTATAGTGATCTTCGGTTATTTCAAAACAACTCAAGGACAGTAATGACAGCCATACAGACGCTTAGAGGCCAATATTTTGTCCAGTACTTTATATATTCTACTTACAAGGATTTGGTCATAGGAGCACATTTCTCAACCGGGGATCCGCAGTATAGTACCTCGCACAGTAGTGTTTACACGACCACCTATATTTACAGTGCTAATTCATCTAAAAACCATCAATGTTGGGTATTGACCTAAAGATATCTGGATGATCCAGTACGAACTTTCGCTGCCCGTGCTCACAGTGACGTAATATAAACCAGTGTTTAACTTCCTTTACACTCGCAGGACGAATATATGTTCGTTTTCTTAGTAAAGGAGTTTTAATACCTCGTTTCGAAAATCTTTCAAGTTAGGGAAGAACGTAGCATGAGCATATTTAGCGATGTTCTCTATTGGTATACTTATCAAAAATAAAACGACCTTTTACTAAAGCATATCTGAAAAAATACCTTATGAGCATTTTAAGTGAAGAGTACGCCATTCAAACTACAATATCTTTATCTATGCCCGGTCAATGATAAAATTCGAATATTGCCCCACAGTTCTGGGACGACAGTCATAATGACGAGATCAAATTTTTTTATTTATTCTTTGACCGGACGCTTTAGTCTACCACTAGACTAGTTGAAATATGCCTGCTTTGACGCGGATGTATCC